>CM044399.1:11245000-11462500 GCA_024322285.1 Musa beccarii | reverse complement strand
ATATAAGGTTTGATGGTATCATGGCAGTACTACTATTAACCTGGACTTCAGCATTTTCAGTCAAGTGATTTTGACCTTATCAGTTGTACATTAGTTTAGATCATGACAAGCCATTAGTCTCCTCTCCTGGCTCAAAGATTTAACTACTGACAAAGTCACATCCAAAATGCAGCCTCAAAGGCACGCCATAGCCTAGCTTTGTAGTGGTTTCTACTGCAATTGGGTTTGTTATAGCGGTTTGTTGTAGACAAGCTTTATGGTTGTTGCTATAGCAGTCTTAGCTTACTGTGTCACTGCAAAGTTGACAATAAAGCTTGCTACTTTAGTTGACAATATACTATGTAGTAAAGCAGCCTTTTATGTGATATTGTTGATCTTGGTCTCATGGGCTACAATTTTTGTTTCCTATTAACTATAGCTTACCCCACAAGTTGCTACTCCCCTCTTTCTCTGAAACTACTTTTCATATCTAGGGGTGAATTTGTTGATTGTTTTATGATTTTGAAAGGTAAACTTAATCCATAAGGTAACTCTTCTTACCCAGAGATACTGTTTAGCTTTCAAGGCAATTTATCCTGCCTAAGTAACTGCATCAGGAACTTGGTACTAGATTAATAGGTTATATGTGAAGTAGACAGTCAATCATAAGTTCTGTTGAATCATCTATTGAGCCTTCTATACTTATTGGATATCCAATCACATATTGATTGGGAGGACCTTAGATGACCCAAATGCTGAGACACTTGCAATTAGAAAGTTGTATGATACAGAATGGTCAAGTGAATAGGCTTCAGGAACTTCCCTTTCATAGAATTACTGCCATCTTAGGACATTATGAGATACAGTGGTGCACGCGAATGTTGTAATCGCATAGTTTTGCACTTCCATCAACTCTCAATCTGAGGTTCCTGAAACTAGTCATACTAGGATGTTAGGCTCTAGTAAACATGACCGACGAGCCTGCTGATTATAGAATGCGGAATTACTGTCGCAGGCACTGCAACTGATGTTGTCAAACATAGGCAGGATTGATAATCTGCATCAATATTGCTCAGTTACTTAATTTTTCTAACACCGGGTTGTAAAGCTATCTTGTTTAATTTGATCGTACAGAAGATGAGGAGCTCATAACGAATGCACTAGAGACGATTGCCAATTTAGCACCACTGTTGGACCTCCGTATATTTAGCTCGTCTAAGCCATCATATATTGGAATGACGTGAGTTTACTTCATGTAAATTGATCCCTCTTATTCACTTATGGCTATGGTTTTGCACCTGCAAAATTACAATACTTCATGAAAGCAGTGAGAAACGTGCAGTTCAAGCCATCATGGGGATGCTTGGATCTTCGGTCAAGGCATGGCATTGTGCGGCTGCTGAATTGCTTGGACGCCTCATAATAAATCCTGATAATGAGCCATTTCTTCTTCCTTCAACTCCAGAGGTCAGTAGCTTTTTACTAATTTGGTTGTAGATAACCTATATTGGTGTTGCTTCCAATATTTGATATCACCGGCTGGTATACATCAGGTTGGACTTTGAAAGGTAATATTACTTGTTATACCGTAGGTGTTTGACCTCATCCCATTGTACTTGTGTAAGATCAGTTGCATAGTCCACGTATGCATGCCAACCTACCTATATTGATACACCATTCTGCTTAAATGCTGGTATAGCTTGTAGTTATATCGGAAATATATAATCATCATGGTGGTTAATATGGGTTTTCCTTTTTCTGTTTAGATTTACAAGAGACTAGTCGATCTTCTTAGTTTACCAGCAGTGGATGCACAAGCAGCAGCTGTCGGGGCACTCTACAATCTTGCAGAAGTGCATACAGATTCCAGGCTGAAGCTTGCAAGCGAAAGATGGTTGGCCCAAATTTTATACAGCGACACTTTGATGTCCTTTTTAATCTTCTTTCTAATGCGCTATGATCAAATTTCAGGGCGGTCGATAGACTCTTCAAGGTAATCAAGACTCCACATCCTGTGCCCGATGTTTGTAGAAAAGCCGCAATGATACTGGAAAGCCTGGTCTCCGACCCTCAAAACCGGCATCTGCTAATGGCTCACGAGAGTAGCTTCGCCGAGATGCTGATGTCAGACGCAAGGTACTCTGATACATTTTCTCGTCTACTCTACGAGCTCACGTCGAGGCCAAACAAAGTTACTGCTGCTCGTGGTGTCTGGGGGATGTGAGCTTCTTCATCTATGATTTGTTTCTGTAACTTCTTATGGCTGTAATGTGAATCTCGTCGACTGTTGTTGTTCACTCTATTGAAACAAAGGATTAAGTGATTTGATCACCCAAGTCGCTGTGAGAAAATATGGCTAATTAGTTCCATGATCTCTGGAATCCTATTATTATTATTATTTGATTCGTTCAATATGTCAATCCTCTTGTTATCACTCCCATCATTCTTCTTTACTATAGATCCGACTAGTTGATCAACCAGTTTGATCTAACATGATTCTTTTCATTGGCTTGCAAAGGCAGGATTGATTGGATCTTCACATCTCATGTCAGTTGGGAGTCCTCTGCATCAACCATGTCCAGCTTCTACTATATAGGCTGTCCGACCACATCGCTGTTATCTTCCGCATCAGGTCAGGAATCGAAGAGGACAGGCACAGAAACATTACCCGTCAAAGGGGAAGGTACACATTCCAAACTTCTTCTCTCCTCCTCCTCGTGACCGTCCCAGCCTCTCCTCATCCTGCGCTATAAAATGGCCTCCCACCCACCCACCCACCATAATCCTCATATCGTCTCCTCCTTTGCCTTCCTCACCAACTTTTGGTCTCTCGGTTTCAGAGAGAATGGGCATTGCCATCAGTGTTCTCGGCAAGCTCGGTGATCACCTTCACTCCTCTCACATGAGATCATATCTTCTGATTGCTCTTCCTACGTTAACATCATCCTTTTCTCTGCAGGCTTGCCTGGGATGGACTCTTTATCCACAGATCAGGTCTACAAGAAGTACTTCGGCAGCAAAAACATAAGGAATTATAAAGACTTTCACCGTGCTTTTGTTGACCTCTGCAGGTGAAACCTCTTTATATCTGATCCTGACCCCCCTTTGTGCTATGATCATTATGTGTTCTTCTTCTTGTTGTTGCTGTAACGCAGCGATTTCAATTTAGTCATGCCTGGTAAACACTTTACTATCCAAGCAACCGAGATAGAGGTGAGCTGATCAGTCCTCCATTAACTTCACTACTAATTAGTCTTTGATTTTATGCATCCCTAACCTCCTCCTCTTCCGGCCTGAAGAAATTCTATGAGAAGTGGCCGAAAGGGACGGCGGATCCAGAGACGGATATCAAGAGGAAGGCACTGCTTGTGGAGTTCATGAAAGAACAGGTGGAGGAGTACAAGACGAGCTCCCGTGCCATGATGTTTACCGGAGTAACCGCCGCCCCGGCCGCCATCCTCATCAAGAAGTCCGGGGAGAAGGTGCCGCAGCTCAAGATGCTCCGCATCGACCTCATCCCCAACGTCGTCTTCGTCCCCGCCTTCACTGTGCTGTCCCTCATCGGCGTCAGAATCCTCAACGTCACCAAGACCACCAGGGCTACCCATTGACACTCCCACCTTCCCTTCTCCCACTTAGTATGATGAGGGTCGGGAATATTTGTGGTGTTATAGGCATCTCAATAAAGCCGGCAAGCAGGCAGCTGACTGTGAAGAAGAATTCCTACATGTAATTGCTGCTTATAAAGATGCGAGGTAAACAGAGCCATTAGATTCCTCAACAGTATATTAATGGCCATGCACGGACTTGTTCTTCTTAAGACAACTGGGGAGTGCGGAAGTAGATTATTACGTTGCGAAACATGAACCCACCCAACATATTGGCGGGTGCAGCAGCAGACGACTACATTGCAACAACATATTCTGTTGTGTGATATATGATGTTTTCAACGCTTCGGCTAGGAATAATTTTAGTCTTTTTTTCCTTCTTTTTTTTTTTAAACTATCGACAGCTCTTTTACTATTTACTATTTTTATTAAAAATAAATAAAAAATTTATTTTACTGTTTATGATCTCACTTATTTTGATTTTACCTTTTTTTTCTTCCCAATAACACTATGATGTTATGTTAAAATAAAAAATCATAACTTAGCTCTCATACCCTCCATGCTTCCTTAGCTCGTACCATGATATAATGATACTATAAAAAAAAAAATCATAACTTTGAAAATTTTTTATAAAGTGCTCTTAGCTATGTGAAGAGATCATTTTGTCTTTGTCTTCGTTGGACTTACTAACCTCGATAGCCCCATTCTTTCATATCTTGTTCACGACCATTGCATAAGGGAGGGGGCGTAAGAATTATTATTGTCATTTGCAACTCTAGTGCGAGAGCTCATCGTTATCGCTCGTATCCTTTCATACGAGAGTATGTTGCTTTCATGTGTAACCCTTAACCCAAACTTGGGCATCTCTCTTCGATATGAGGACTATTGTCACCTTCATGATCTTTACTAGCCCCCATTAGGTGAGCAAGGGCTCGTCCATTGTGGGGTGGGAGGGTTTACAAAGATAATGATAATTCTCATGTTCTCTCATTTCTTACATAAGGGTTATAGACTATATAATGAGTTTAACGAAACTGAGAGTAAAATAATTATTTATAAAAATATTCTATAATTTTTTTAAAAAAATTGAAGCGTTCTATAAAAAAAAATTCTGATTTTTTTTCTTCAAAAAATTCGCTATTATTTTTAAGTATTATTTAAGCATATGTAAATATTAATTTAAAACTCTTTTAGAAAATATTCTAAAAATTAGGGGGGAAACCGAAAAAAACAAAAAAACTTACAAGAAGGATCGGAGGCTTCGAGTTGTTCCGCTGCGCTCCCGAAACCCACCCTTCTTTCCCGACGCTGCCCTATCAGGAGAAGAGATTGCGTCGGCTTTGCAGGTAGATGGATCGCTTCAGATCGGTGTCGTAATGGCCGGCTCGAAGGCATCGAACGAAGAGGGTTTCTTGGGCCAAACAGTTGCATCAGGTATTACTAATCGAATCCTCGCATCCCGCGGCTCCTTTACGCATCATCGTGTGTCTGATTCCTCGGTCCTTCACGTTTTCGTGCCGTTGAATCGGTGGCGTTCTTGTTGCTGTGCTGCTGTTATCACTAGCCATTTTCCTATTGTTTTCTTTTTTTTCTTTTTGATTGTGGTCGGCAAATTGGTTGGATAGTTGTCGTTTCTAAATTTTCCTCTCTCGATTACTTATTTCCCCCATTTTCTTGCCACATTCCACTGCAAAATAGGCGTTACCGAAGCTGTGTCTACGAGCCATTTCACGGTGGATTCGCTACGGAACCCAACAGAAGGTAGAAATGACGTATCCTTTTGCTCGGTAGATCTCTTTCTCTTTTCTCTTTTTGAAGATGCTAGCTAGTTTGATCGGTAAAGATCTTGATAGTTTATTGTCAGTTCATGAGCTCGAATTCCATCTTCGTCACTTAACTTTTTAACAATCAATTAGATTTAAAAGAAAAAGTTTAATAATTGATAACTCATGGAACCCACAAAGGCGGCGTGCTTATCTCGCGCCTTGGTTCTCAACTCCTCCATCAACGTGGGACTAAACTCTAAACGTGCTTATCTGATAAGTCATCATTTGTCTTTGAGCATTCGAAGCATGACGACTCGGGAGGAATTGTCAGCTTAGATAGTTTTGACCTTTGGGGGTGATGTGGGATTAAACTTGCTTATCAATAATGTACATGAAATTTTAGTTACATGTTGTTGATTTTTTTCTACCAAGTCAAAACTTTTCAAATGGTGGTGAGATGTGTTAGTAATGATTGCATTATCAGATTTTACCCGATATTTCCTATGCACTAGGCCATGTTAAGACTTAGAACATCGCAAGCTTAATCTAATTTATCGCTTGCGCACATAGAATCCTATAAATTAGGAGTATCAAGTCATATGAACTGTCTTTTTCTTCTTCTTTTTCCCCTTCCTTTTCTTTGCTTCTGAACCAGTAATGAGAAAAGCTCAAATAGAGATTATTATGGTAGTGAGGTTCATCAATTTTTGGTCACATTTAAAAGCATTTATGTGCAGCTAGAATTTAAAGGTTTTATAGATATATAATGTAAAATGCCATTTTAGAAACATGGTCTTTTTAATACTTTAGGAATAGATCAGAAATTGTAATTTATTAACAACCATGATCACATTGCATCCGTATTCTCATAGGAGATATACAGCATGCTGTTGTAGAGGAAGAAACGGACCACTTGGTTTCTTTTAGTTACGGGCAAGATTCTACTCTCACATATGAATGTTCACAATTGCACTTGCCGGCACTTTTTATTCAAGATTACTACAAGGAACCCATAATTCCAAGAGGATTAGCTGAATTTGCATTTTAGATTTACCTTCCCTAGTTGATGTTTAGTGCTGATAGTGTGTCTAATATATAGTGAGTAGTAGTATCGACTCCACCATCATCAGATGGCTCACCAAGCAAGCTATCAGTCTCCTTAGGTGGTACTCATTGATGCAGCTTGAGTTTCCTCAGCTTGTCTACCTAGCTCTTCTGCCACTTCCTTCATCGGCGAGTGCTCAGACTTCCTGAATCAGTTCTTGTTGGTCCTCGTTTTACTTGATTATCCAAGATCTCTGACAGCTGATTCTCAGTGAAAGTTGATGCGAGGGTCCTCTCTTCTTCAGATCTTGTGAAATAGAGTGCATTCTTACCAGCAAGCAGTTCTAGAAGAACCACACCAACATCACTTTTGTTTGTTAATTGGCGAGTTTAAGAGTACTAAGGGTCTAAGTAATCCCTGGTTCCTTGCACCAAGGTAGCAAGCTGATCTTTATCCTTTGGCACTAGCTTTGAAGCCCTGAAATCAGAAACCTCTGTGATGAAATTTTCATCCAAAAGTATGTTAGAGGACTTCACATCTCCATGAATAATTAGAGCTGAAGCTGTTGAATGTAGGTAAGCCGAGGCATCAGCAGACTCTTATGCAATCGTTAGGTGGGTACCCATGGAAAAAGGAGATATGATGTTCTTTTCATGGATTAGATGAAGTGACCCAAGAGCTTAACTATCTTTTTGTGGTTGATTAGCAACCAGATAAGCATCTCTTTTCCGTATTCTTTCTTTTGGCTCTCATCGATAACCTTATATTTCTTTATGGCAACGACACGATCGCCTTCTCATATTCCTTTGTGAACAGTTCCCTGTCCTCCTCGCCCAAGGATATGGTTCTTGTCAAACTTATATGTTGCCCATTCTATTTCTTTTTTACTGTAAATATCTTAAATGCAAGCCCTTGTTTCTCCTTGATCTCTTCTAGTAATTGCCAACCCCCATATTCTCTAAAATATTGTTCTTTAACCTTCACATATTTTCTTCTTTCAAAGTGAAATTGCAATTGTTTCTTTCTTTCATCAATTTTTTATTTAGTGAGCACTTAAGTGTACAAAGAAATTTTAGTGGTGACATGCAAGGATTGCCTTTTCGGTTATTGGACCCATTTCGGCAATCTATTAGACTAATATGTATCAGTCGATACTAGTGTATCGACACATGGTATGTCAGTGCGTATCGATGTTTTGATGAGGATGAAAAAGAGGATAAAGAGAAAGGGGCGGCGAAGGAACATAGGAGGAAGGAAGAAGGAAGAACAAGAAGAACAAGAAAGAAGAGGACAAGGAGAAGAAAAAATAGCGATTGTGTACCTAGGAAGCAGCGATAGCCGTAGTGGCGAAGAGACAGTATCGCAACAACGCAAAGGCAACATTGCAGTGGCGAAGAGGTAGCGTCAAGGGTGGCAACATCATACGCGAGAAGAGGGCTCGTGAATTTTTTTTGTTTTTTAACATTGAGTTGGATAAGAGCCCACCATTTTTTAAATTATTTTAATCGGACTGCCCTAATTTATTTTTTTTTCTTTTTAATGTTCAGTGGGACAAGAGCCCACCATCTTTATAATTTTTTTATTATCTTAATTGGATCACCTGAAACAGATGTAGTCTATATATCGATCCACTCCCAAACCAATACATACTCCCCGTGGTATTGTTTCGGGTGGTATAGCAGTCCATGGTTATATGTATGCTAGTATATATTGCTTAAGGTAGCAATATCTGCAACAAATGAAGCATTCCAAGATGGAATAATTTCAAATTTTTTGGAAGAGAGATTATGGGTCGGAAGAAATTTATAGGTCGCGAGGACATGGAACAGTTGATTATTAATCTGTTGCAGGTACAACGCGTGTTACTGTAATACCCTCACATCGAACATAGATGCTCATAAAACTTGATGAGCATATTACCATCTATTTTAGATCATGTGAAACTAGGCTCTATTAAGTTGATTGTTTAATTCTTTTATCAAGTCGATTTATGACAAATGACATCAGAGCATATCTGGAATTTTGGATGGTGAATTAGCTAAAGTCAACTCATTAAGCAAGCAAGAAAAATTGTAATAATCTCGAGCTTAATCTTGTATCGAGATGGGTAAAAACTAAAAAGAGCATACTATTATCAACTCGGGTATAGGCATTTTGGATCAATGGGTTAAGTCCAACGAGTTGATAGATTGGTTATCCTATTGGATTAAGTCGTGATGGTTATTGTAATGTCTCCTTTATAAGCCAGTTTTGTCAATCCCATAACTCAAAACTATAGTTTTTGGATCTCAGATTTGTAATGTTTCTCATAAGAGATCTGGTGAGAACCAAAGAGAGTGAGGTTTTGGATGCCTGCTCTGGTAAGAATGAGATGCAAGATCTCACACAAAATGTCCAGAAGTAAGATTTCAGATGGATGTTAGAAAAGAGGTTGCGATATTTGTGGTGTAGTGTGGTTGCCAAGATCTCACCAACTCTAAAGCTGGAAGATAGACAGTTGCCAGTGTTCGAGAGCGGATGATGGTGAACTTGGGGTTGGGTATCGGAGAAGGCGTAGTGTGTGGCCAAAACCAGTTGCCAGTGGTGGAGTTGGATGCGCTTGCCCTCAGCATCATAGCGCTGCGGCGATGTTATGATTTGAGAGCATGCCCACTCGGCCTCGCGGCAGACGCATGTTTTCCATGATCTCCGCGTTGCCATGCAAGATAATTTTGGTGCAGTCTATCGCGCAGCGGGCCTCTTGCAACGAACAGTTGTGACCGGTACGAAGTGGGCACGGGAATTTGGGCTGGCCGCGTCATCAGATGCCGCTGCTGTCATCGTCGTCAGTAACTGGTACGGCAGCAGCATCATAGCCCCTCTCTTCTCTCTCTCTCTCTCGGAGTCATATTTGAGGCCCGGTATCGACTGGTTGTTGGTTACTAGGGGATCAGGATTATGCCATATATATATATATATATATATATATATATATATATATATATATATATATATTGAAGATGATTTTGTTTCTATCTTTGTCACACTGGCTTGGCCCCTAGCCTCGTCTGCACTTACGCCCTTGTCCCACTACTCTCACCCCCACCGCCCACTATTCTCTCTTTCCTCCAACTCTTCCGCTTGCCCTTCCCATCACTTTCTTTCTCTAGGAGTTTTTGTAGGTCAGGGTAACGAAAGCATTGGCGGTTCCGTCTATTACTAGAGGTATATGTGGGCATCACAAAGCCGTACTCCTCGTCCCTTTTCTCTTCCCGTACTATTTGTATATTACCAGAGGAATATATGGGTATCACAAGCCGCCTGTTACAGTAGCCCAACCCTACCATCTCGTTAGGAGTACGAACGGAGGACTTCAGTTGTTATGAAGTCCACTTTTTTCCTTTCGGGTGTTCTCAGTAAAACTGCTTATCGGAGAAGCATCGGACCGATTAGAGATGAGTACAAGACTCATCATCTGATGGTACACGATAAGCCTAGCCGACAAACATCGGACCTCCCGTTTGGTTCGAGTCCCGTTACTGATCTAAAGACAATTCTAAACAATTTACCCTTCGCCTATTCGGCAAAACATCGAGACCCACTCTTTTCCTTTGTCATCCACTCCCACCCCTTCTAAGGCTGCCCACAACTGGGGCACGGACCCAGCCCCAGCCCAGCCTATCTCTCTAAGCCACCTCACGATCAATCATGTACTGATTACCCTGTCTCTCAGATCATTCTCAAGTCATCAAAAGAATCACTTTCTAATTCTTTCTCTAAGGTTCTTTTATCTTTATTTTATTTTCACTGTCTTCCATGATAAAAGAAGTAAAAAAGCTGTATGTTAGCATCTGATTGGCTTGGATAGGATATTTACACTCACTTTTGAACTTGAGATGATAAAGTTCTAATATGTACAGTACAAGTATGACTTTTACTGCCTAAGGTATTAGCAACTAGCAGCAGGTGAAATCCATTTCCTGGAGTATCTAACTTGCATAAAGACACATACATAGTTTTGAGAGTGCATACTGTTATAACCCTTAGATAACTCGAATGTAATATATGTTCTACATCTTTATTCAACCTCAGGTAACCAAATTGAAAATGAAAGACGTGATAATCCAAGCCTATGTTTATGGTGAGTAAGAGATGAGAGAGAGCCAGTCTTGTTACAGATAAATTCTGAAACTAGCAAATCACATACAAATAAATACACAAAGCATCGCATGCCCAAAAAGAAGAAGGGAAAGAAAAGAAACGCTTACCAGCATCTAACCTGGTTGGAGACATCCAGAAATCGCACACGGAAACCTTAGGAACACTAATAACCTGACCAGCAGTTAATAATGTACATTTCAGCCAAATGCCCTAGAATATGCCAACTCCATAACTGGCTGAATAAAGGAACCTCGTATAAACATGACATTGGCATCCTTCAAGTGCGGGTTCAGACCATGTGTTGGTCGAGAAGCTTGATCATCTTTGCCATCTTCTCTCTGGAAACGATGAAACAACTCGGACATGTCAGTGAATGAATGATGTCTAGTAGTTCAGGTGAACAAAAGAAACAGATTTCAGTTTGTTGGAAGATAAAAAATATCAAGAAGATTTAACCAGAGAAATGCTACATGAATAGGGTGCTTATCCATTTATTTCATAGTATATCGATGTTTCCTTGCACAATAGTCACGTGCAGAAGCACTCACAGACATCACTTTCTTTTCTTATAACAGGAGAATAAGCATTTCTACTGAGGTTCACTTACTGAACACCTAACAAAGCCGCATCGATTAGCAGTCAGACAATAATGCAATAGAGTATGAAGCTCCTAAGTGTTCAAAAGATTAGTAATTTACCAGTAGAATTATGAGGAGAATGAGTTCCATTGCCCTTCGTGCTCTGCACGGCCTGGGATGCTGATCTTTGGATGCTTGGGGTTGAGCTCTGCTTTCCATTTTCAATAGGCAAGGAATGCCTTTTCTTAGGTTGGATATCATTCAAATCAGGGCTGGACTTCTGAGATGTAATAACATTGGCTTTTGCTCTCGCGGATGCAGTGGCTTGCATATAACCTGGAAGAGAACTACTGCTACTGAGCCTGGGTTCCTGATCAACGTGATCGGTTTTAGCCATCCCAAATGAGTTACGCCTCGTTGAAATCCTCAAACCCTTGGTTAAATTTTCTGTGCTACTTTTTCCATCCGAATCAATATTTGGATTAGACGGTGATCTTTTACCTACCAAATGAGACCTTTGCCTATGGGTATGCCTGTTATTATCCTTCTTACTCTTTTTGGCATTTACAGATACATCGCTAGATGGGGTTCCATAAAGATCAGGAGCTGTTGCATGACTTCTGGGAGTTCCTTGAGGTGAACTAGCTTGCTCTATCATGCCTTCCAGATGAGTCTGCCCATCTGAAATAGTTGGCTCAGCTGGATGTTGATCGACCTGCACCGAGTCAACAGAAGCATTCAAGTCGGCCACAGTCTGGTCACCTCCATCAGGTCTTTGTGGCATGGTTAAATCAGAACTGAACCTAGAGCCATCCTCCTCACCACCCAAATGGGAAATATTAAAAGCATTCTCAGCATCAGCATTGGTGGAATGCTTCTGCTTCTCTGGGGCCCCAATTTCAAGAACAATTTCCCCACCTTCCATTTCAGATCTGTCCAGTGAGTCAAGCGTGGAGGAGAGAGATATTTCAGTGCCACATTCTGAAACTGCAGCTTGAACCATTGATTCATGCAACATTGAGCTCTCTGCCGAAATTTCTTCTTTGCTGTCTGAAAAAGAATCTACTTGAATATTTTGGCTCTCTGCTTTTGATTTTGGTGCAACATTTTGAGAAACAGGAGTAACAGACTGATCAACAGTTGATCTTGAACTCAGCTCTTCAAACTTCGACTGAGCTGCAACAAATTCTGGATTGCATAGTTTCCTCGATCCAATTACAGTTTTCTTTCCTTCATGCTCCAGCGCTTCACAGGATGCGCTTTCGGTACTAGGGCTCGAGCTGTCTTTTGCACATTCAAGCTTATCAGGTATAGTCTCAACTAATATTTCTGAAGTTGGATTTGGTTGCAATTGTTTATTATCTGACATAGAATCCAAACTTTCCTCGTTGACCATCCCAGTTTCTGTATAATCTTCAACAGTAGAATCCAAACTTTCCTCGTTGACCATCCCAGTTTCTGTATAATCTTCAACAGTGGTGTTCAAAAGCTCATTTTTGAGCTCTAAATGTTCCACTTCATCCTTAAGTAAAGATTTGGAGGAATTCTCTGGGGCAATTTTTGAAGTTTGAAACTCAATGTTTCCAGTGTTTTCTGTCATTGAACTACTTTTACCATTACTCACCATGACTAATTCTGTTGGAGCAAACTTTGAATCAGATAATACTGATGAATCTGCAAGTGGGATCTCTTTTGCTGGTTCACTATCAGCCATTTTAGCATTCTCTTCTAATGGCCGACTAATATGGTTGAGATTTTGCTCATGTTGCTGGCCTACTCCTGATGAAGTTACAGCCATCCATCTCTCCAACCACTTCCATGCTGAATCAGACTTTGATAGATCACATTTTATGTAGATGGCTTTTGTCTTTGGTGTAGTCTCCAAAAGCTTGGAAGATTCACATTATACAAAATGAGATTAAGAGATAAATCAAGTATATCCAACATTAAAGATGATTAGTCATACCTGACGAGCAAGCCCATTTGAAAGCAAATTCTTGATTGATGTTTTGTATGATTTCTCAAAAGAATCTCCCTTGCCCTGAGAAGGAATGTGAAAGAAGGATATAAATCTACAATCTAACCATAATAAAAGCAACACATATCATGTTATATAGATATTAATAACAAACACCAACCACATAAATCAGAAGGCCTCGAACACAATTCACAATAGAATGCATACTCTTGATAAAGAAATCCATTCTTATGCACAAACATAATTCTGGCATGCATTTACTTGCTGATGGAATCCAGATCACCTAATGTAAGCACTGTCATCATAAAACTCGACATAATTAAAAACATTCTAGTTCACCTGGGCCCTTAAGACACATACAAGTGACATTTTGAGAAAAGGGATATGATATCTATTAACAGACGGAGTAAACACCACAACGGTCATGAGAAATAGACAAAGAAATATGCATAAATGCATTAGTGAAACAATTGGATAAAGAATATCAAGATCACAAATCACAGTCAGACATAAATATAGTAGCCAGGAATGTCTAATGACCACATAGTTTGAAATAAATACAAAAACAGGAAACTGTCAAGCTAAACCCATCCATAAGAATTATCATAGTTTCAAACTCTCCAAGACCAAAACAAAATCATGCCAAGATTCTAGAAGCACTTGAAACGTTGTTTCTTACATAGTGATGGTCAAGTTAGTAATATGTCTGGTATCTTGGTATTCTTGAAATAAGATATCATTAGATGGAACAGCAGTAAAAGTGTGATGATAACTGATTTATCTACCTGGAACTTCGTATCCTCTGGAGCAAACTTTTCAACTAATTGACAAGCACGACGAGCCCTCACAAGCGCTTGCATTCTAATTATGGCTTGAATACACCGCAAAGTTCCAATAGCCTGTCTTCTTACCAGATGTCCACGTACGGCAGCTTGCAACTTGACGATGCTCGTAAGTTTGTAGAACTTTTTCCTGGCCTAAAAATATCTAAAGGTAGAAAGTAGACACAAACAATACAAAGTAATAAAGATTCAGAACCAGGTAAAGAAATATACCAAATATCCCCTTATAGCAGATTGAACTTCAATAGCATCAGTGTCATTGAAGGCTGGAGCAACTGGATCTGTGCTTTTGTCAGAAGATGGACGATCTTCTGTATTTACTATGTCTGATGGTGATGAAGAGGTTTCAATTGGTCTTTCTTGCACTTGGGCTTTTACTGGGGATGAATACTTCAGTGAGTGATAATTAGTATTTGAGACCTCTTGGCCTTGCTTGCTAGAGCAAACTGATACGGGTTCTGAGATCACAGTGTTGCTTAGCACTCTTTGCCTGGGTGATTTTTTACGGAAACTCCACCTGTGCTTATCTGATGAAGTTTTGGCCTAAAAAAAGTTATTAGAAATTCATTACCGACACAGCAATGACACCTATAAGAAAATAGGACCTGACAAGCTAATGTGTCAACCTCAACATTTATGTGTGCTTGATTTCAGTTCAGATAATGGACCCTTGACGTGACACCAAACAAAAAAAAGATTGTGTGGTAGGTGAAGCGAAGTTGTGAAATATTCCATTAAGGTCATAAGTGGTTGATGAAGTTACCAAAAAAAAAAAAAACCAACTGGCATATGTGCCAAAATGCTTTGACAAGTTGTATCATTAGCTATAGAGAACTTAGTTTATTGAACTAATAACTAACTACAAGTGCATGTATTGTGTTGCTTTTTGGTTTTCCATCCATGCAGTGCTCGAACGGAAGACAATTTTACTGTTTAAAGAACTCAGATATCAAGATGTATCATAGAGATGTGACAACAACTCAGAGACAGGAAGTACCACCTATCTGCTTAAATCATTATATATATTGATTAGGCTACCTCTAACTCCTAGTTTACTGTTCCATGATCCCAGAAACAGGTTGCTTCACATTAATGATCTTTATTTCTGATTGACTAACACAGGTTTAATCAAATATCTCATAATTATAAAACACATGTTATACACTTCCACTTAAGTTTTATTTGGCAGCAATAGTATTCATAGGTTACTTTTAACTAAAAATTGAAAAGAGTTGTGTCTTTTATACAACATAGCTATAAAACAAATCTCATGGTGCACTCCATAAGCATCCTATATGGTCCGTTTTCCTCTTATAAGGTTTGAAAGAAAAGAACCAATATGAGAAAAAAAAGTGACAGAAAATTTACATCAGAGTGTGATGCAACATGTAGATGGTATTAAGCAACACCAAAACTAAGATAAAAGAAAATACACGGGAACTGGCCAGGCACTAGGATGCAGTCAACTACAGTACTGAGCAAAGTTCCAACATGGGTTACCGTTTAACCTCTTGGCAAACATTCACAAACCGATACTGACAGTTAGGTCTGGCTAAGAAGTGAGAAGGCGCATTTAATTAATTAAACAGCATAAAAGATTTTCCTACAACAACCAGATTGTCAAACTCCAATTTTAAGACACAAAACGGCACTACACAAATAATTGAAGCCATAACCAGTTTTGGTCAAACCTACCAACAGAACTCCAAATTGAAGACCCACTCTATTGAATATATCGTGCAATAATTACAGAGGAGTGCCAAAAACAGAAAAGCTGGCATATTACATGTTAAATTTAATTAACAACAAAGAAACAACTTTTTTTTTATTGAACACCATCTGCACGTATGAAAAGAAAAGATAAAATCAGCGATACTCTATACTTAATAGAGATAGTCCGAGACATAGATCTGTGCATAAACATCATTTTTTCATTATTAAGGTCCAAAACTTTGATGGATAAGACACCAAAAAAGGTGGATAGTGAATTCATATACTACACTAACTTATAGCCCACAACTAATAAGAAACTGTACTGAGGTATCACATATTTATACACTATATTTTGTATTGGCAAAATGAACATGCAAAATTTCCTCAAATAGCAATAGTCCCTTTTTTGCCTTAAGCTTTCCAGAGGCAGAGGTTTTAGATCATGATTAACATAATGTATTTTTTAGTATGCAGTTTCATGCTCAATTATGACCTGTTAGCTTTCAAATCTTTATTTTCCTGATGGATACCACCTTTGCATATACTAATCTTAGTTTATAAAACAAAAGAAAAACAACATCTCCTAAAATTTAATGATGATATATTTCTACCATCTTTCCATGAGGGAACCTAGAAACCCACTGTGATGTCATCCTCAAGCGATTGCAAATATACATTGACTAGTAATCAGGCATCTACAGCCTTCAAGCAATCGCAAATATAAGAGAAAGAACTTGATCAAACAATACGTCTAATCTCTTAACTGCAATCAGACATCTGCAGCCTTCAAAATTTAGTAGCATAATCAGTCTAATATAGCATATTGCACCAATAGCTCATAAAAGCGAAAAGAAATTTGGGCTACATCCTTCCTAGAATTTCCACTAATGCAACATGTCTCTGTGTAAGGCCGTTGATATTGCCTCTTCCATTCACCAGGTTGAAACTGTGTAATTAGAATCTGCCGCGACTGATCTATATCAACAGTATTCGAACATGCTCTCCGTTCCAACAGTTGGAATGAGTTAACATAGTTCAGGCGCACCATAAATGGACTTCAAGACCGTAGTCTGGAACTTCCATCTAAGATCAACTTGAAATGATTTCCATCTCTGTTATCAGATCCAGACAACAGAGAACATCCACCTAGTGCTGTGCGATCATCAAGATACAACCCATCAGCCTCATCGACCCCCACCCGGATCCTCATCCTAACAAGTAACCGTGCAAACTGAACAGAACATACATCTAACGCAGTCTAGCAGTGGAATTAATTAAAAAATCTGTTGATTTGGTCAATATCCCTTATGAAATGGCACTCGAGAGATCCAAGTCATCGATTTCAAGCAAGGCCCAGTTGGATCACACATTCCATGATTTTCTTCAAGGATCCACAGCAATCGCACCAATTCCAGCTCGAACCGCGTCGCGATGGCTATGATCCAGAAGTCAAGCAAGCAGGGAGGACCGCAGTCATAACTAAAACCAACAGATAATCCGAAGAAGCCAACCAGATATTACCTCTTCCGGCGCGATATCGTCGTCGTCAACGGCATCCCTCCCGCCGCAGCCCATGATCTTGAAACATGAGCTCGAGGACTTCCCCATCTCCCGCCTCCTCCTCCTCCTCTTTGCCAATCCTTCTGGACTCGGATTCGCGTTTGGATTAGGTATCGTCTTCTCTATCGAGAAAGAGGAACAGCGAGGGAGAGTAGAGGACTCCCTTTCGTGCTCTCTCGGTCCACCATCGATCAATACAGCAGGGCGGCGTCGAGTGTCGGAATTTAAAACCTCCTCATTAAATTCATTTAAATCCCGCCCGTTGGCGTCCGATTCCCACGCCCCCGCGTGGGACCCGCTGACACGGACCTGGGTAAAACAAGTGAGGCGTCACGTTTAGAAGCTCTTAGTTCATGTCAAGCATCCGGTGACCGCAGTTGCCGCGGCCGCCATGCCCTACTGATGTGATGCGTGCCGTAAGTTGGGGGCGGTAACGACACCGCGGGATCACCATCGAAAGTACCGGAACGCTAACGGCAGAGGAAATCGTTGGGGACCGTAACGGGCCTCTCGGGTCGATGTCAATTAGTCGATCACCAACCGTGGGGCACATCGCCGTTACGTCGCGATGATGACGACGTGGCAATAGTCCTCGATCAGCCAGTCAGCGCACGAGCGACGCACGAGTGGGGCCGTCGCCGATGAGGATATGGACGATGACGAACATTAAAAATGATATAAATAATAACGTTATTATTATGTTGAGGGTTTAATGATGGGACGTGTATTGTGGGGGCGGTGACAGCCTACACTCCATGTTGCTTGTGATAGAAAAAAGAGAAGACTAACGCTTTAATCTTTGGTGGAGCAAAGCTACGGTCATGCCTTAATAAAGACCTTTCAGCTATATGAGCGAGAGATGCGAACCAGTGATGGCTCTAAGCAAGCTTGCTTGTCTGCTTCTGTGTCACCGAGGCTTTAAGCGTCGTCTTCGAAGAGAACAGACGAATGGAATCCGCAGCACCAAACTAGGAGGAGGAGATGGAGATCAGTTGGATGTCAACCAGCATAGTTCTCCGTGAAGAGTGTCTCGTACTAACATGAACGAGTCAAGCAATCTGGTGTTCAATCACGCAACGAAGCTTGAACAAAATCTATCGTTTCAGGGCTAATGATCATCCTATGATTGCCTAATCAAACACCTAATCATTGACATAAGAATGCCATGGCCGGTGGATGATAGGGGTGTTTAATAAACGTAGAAGAGAGTGGATGACCCAAAACCCACTGCTCCTGTCGCCAAAGCTTGCTGCAAGCGAACGAGTTCTGCTCATGTGCCGCCACAAAGTACGTAACTTTGCAGGGGATGGTTGGGAGGAGACGGCAACAATCTGTCTCCGCGGCCTGAATGCATCACCATTGGCCCCCTGATAAAGAAAAGAGGAAGCATAAGCAAGCACTGGAGAGAGAGAGTCTCAGTGGCACATGGGTGGGGAAGAAGGCGAAGGTTTGTTTATGGCACCTGGCCGGCCACCTTTTCCTTCAAACAATGGAGCTCAGAGCCAATGGAGCCATTCCACATGACGTTCTTTTAGGTCAATATAAATGCCACCTGCACCGCACGTATATTCCCAAGCCATCAGCACGTCCTCTACCTTTGTTGTACATTTCAAAGAGCACGTACAAATAAGGATTGGTCTGATGGGGGGTAAACCTTTCCATGTACAATGATCGATGCGCCCTTTATATTATCCGACATGTATAGTGGTTAGGCATAAATGCCAACTTCAATGTATCTCGCCCACATCTGTGAAGGTTTGGTATTGTAGGATTCATTTATATGTATACACATATGAGAAGTTCGCAACACTGTTCGTGTATGTGTTAGGAGCGGGGAATTTGCATCACATCAGGCGGCGTGATTAAAAGAGATTGACGGTTGTGATGAAGTCGTCGTTTGTTTGACTTAGCGGTCATTAAGGGCATTCTTGTAGTTTTCTGCCTATAAAGCCAACCGGCCCTTTCCTCATCAACGGAGAGCAGTGGAGGAGGAATGGAGGGATGCAGCAAGATCCGGCACATAGTACGGCTGCGGCAGATGATGCGGCGGTGGAGGATGAGGGCGACGGCGCTGTCGTCGTTGTCGAGGAGGAGGAGCGGCGGGGTGGCGCCGTCGGACGTGCCGGCGGGGCACGTGGCGGTGTCCGTCGGGAGCAGCTCCCGGCGGTTCGTGGTGCGGGCGGTGCATCTCAACCACCCCGATTTCCGGGAGCTGCTCCGCCAGGCCGAGGAGGAGTACGGCTTCCCCTCCCGCCCCGGCCCCCTCTGCCTTCCCTGCGACGAGTCCCTCTTCCAGGACCTCCTCCGCCTCATCTCCTCCTCTTCGAGCTTCACAGACTATGATCTCGAGGACTTCGACAACCTCCCCCCCACTTCTTCCTGTTGTTGCCACGTGGGATGGTGGCGGCCCGTTGCCGACTCACTGCCGCTTCTGCACCACCACCGCCTTCCTCGCGGAGAACCCAGTCTGGTGAATTGAACGCCCCGTGCAGACGAAGCCTTTCGCTTTCCCATTGAATAACAATGAACCCATCTCTCTCTCTCTCTCTCTCTCTCTCTCTCTCTCTCTCTCTCTCTCTCTCTCTCTCTCTCTCTCTCTCTCTCTCTCTCTCTCTCTCTCTCCCTCTCTGTCTTCTGTCTTCTGTATTCGTTTCACATGATGTCATGATATGATTTGATGCAAATTTCTTCGACAAGTATGATGCGAATCGAACAAGAATAAGAATGAATCACTCTCACCAGAATTCAACTTGACCGATTGGTTCTACCCATTATTATCTTCACTTTTACTTAGGATACGAATCATTCTTTTAATGTATATACACGATCCGAGTTTTTTGCTTGGAATGGGCTTGTCATGGTCCCAAATTTTTGAGAGTGGTCCATGGATCGAGCTCATGAAGGTGTAATTCCAGTGGGCACAGGGGGAGCACTCAATGCATTGTAATTAATAGCCATTAGCGGAGTTGACCTGCACGCCATGCAGTGGATAGATGGAGTAAAAGGACTTCCCGTGCTCGTGAGAGAGACTACCAACAAAGAAGACTGGACCCGTCAATGGCGATCGCATGAAAGGTGCTGATGAGGAGCACGCCATGTGCATGCTCGGGACAATCAATGCATGGCGAAGACAGGGTCGACGTACAGTCCGTGGACCTTCCTCTCCTCTCCTCTCCTCTCCTCTCTTGACCTTCTCACCCATCCGGCACGTTTCCGTGTGATCACATGCAGCTTACGTGATTGCATGCTCACTTGTGTCTGTAGCACCAAGTGTGTCTGTGTGGCCCAGCCATGAATGGACTGTTCGCAGTAGGTGTCTGTGTTCATCGTGCTTTGAGATGTGTATTGCTAATGATAGAGCCTTTCCTTTCACTTAATGGACTGCTCAGGTTGGTTGCTCGTTGTTATAGTATATTGCTGTCAATGATGAATCGCTGCATAATATCCCATTTGTACTTTGTTTCATATGGAAAGATCCCCAAGAAAAGTCAAAGGTGATGGGAGTTGTCGCTTAGATGTTGGAGAGCACAGTTCACTACGAGGAAAGTGAGTATAACTGTAGATGATCGAAGCTTCAACATCATCACCCCTTCAAGTAGAAGAACAGTGGTTATTCCTGCGCGCGGTGATCTGAGTTGCTCAAGTCTCATGATATATTTTGGATGTCGACTTAGTTTACAGTTGACTTGAGCGAGAATAATGTGGACGCAAGTCACTGTAAGAATATCATGTGGAGGGGGATAATTGTCGTAATTATTATTGAGTTTCTTCACTGTTTATCAGAAACATTATCACCATCATCATCAGCTGCAGGAGCAGCATCAACAGTATGAATTATGATCACCAATGATGGCAAGTTGGAACCCACTATGATGCATATCAGCAGTGGAAGCGCAGAAACAGCTTGCAAGAACAAATGGTTTATGTGTGATGTGTTCAACAGAAATTATTGGAGGCACTCACGCATCATGGTCTCTTAATCATAAAGATTACTGGTCTCATACAGTGAATGCAGTTGAGAGGATGATTGATTGGTGCTGCTCTGATACAAACGATGGTTGTAACAGGCTGTTAAAGCTCCTGGCATCCATCGCAATGGCTTGAAAGGTGCCCATGAGGAGCAGGTCATGTGCATGTCGGAGGTAGAAGACGAGTGAATGGACATGAAATATCTGTAGCTTTTCTTACTGTGGAACAAGCCATGGACTTCAGAGAGTAATCTGTGCACTCGTGAGCTTCGACTTGGGAGTTTCTGATGATGAGCGTAGAACCTTCTACCTGCACATTACAAGGCATGAATTGACAGAGCTTCATCTCGTGGAAAGACCACTGCAGAGAGCTCACAAGCTGGCAATCTGTAAAGAACGTAGATGCCAAAGATCACATGCGCATGCAATGGCCATGTCTAGCTTTAGCAAAGCATGGGCCATTTCCGAGCTTGAAGGTGATATCACAATTCCCTGTTCATACACGTTTGAGAGTTGTTCGGATTGAGCAACAGAGGAAGCTCCAAAACTTACACTTAATTCGTTCTACTGGGAATCAACTGTAGGTCTCACACTGCACTCCATATCGTTCATGTCTGAATGCTTAACTGGTTCTGGTTCTTAGCATCAAGCAGAAGTTTGAGCTGTGCTGCTGCAAGAACTCAGAGAACAGGAGTTCTAAGCAGACGATACTCGGGAGACAGAGAGACAGAGAGAGAGTGTGTTGCAGTGACAGAGGAGCAACTTCTCTTCTTCTCCTCCACAAATTATGGCGTACGGTCGGAGGGCGCGACCAGCACGCCATGTAGTATACACACTAATCCATCCCAAGCGCGTCGGAGATGGCAAAAATGGTAGTCATTTGAGCGATGAGGTGAGGGAGCGGAAGACGGTCTCGTCACAGGGGATGGTGAGGCCCATGTGGTGGTGGAAGCCGAACTCCTCCTCGGCCTGGCGGAGGAGGTTCTGGAACTGGGGGTGGTCCAAGTAGGAGATGGGCACGATGAAGCGGCTCCGGTTCTTGCCGACGTAGACGACGAAGTGGCCCTTGGGAACGTCCACCGGCGGCCCTTTCCCCCTCCCCGAGCTCGAGCACCGCTTCAGCATCTGCTTCAGTACTGCAGTCTGAACCAGCTTGCTCTGCTTCTTGACCACCATTCTTCCCCTGATTCGTCACCAGGAGCAGCAGAAACAGAGGAAGGAAGGTTGAGACTGTGGAGGAGGAAAGCGGAGGGCGGGGGGTTATTTATCTAGGCAAGGTGGAGAGTGACGGACAGGCGCATGTGAAGCGGTGGGGGTGAGAAGGGAAAGGACGCAGAGGACGGAAGAGGGAGGGGTACTGTTGGGTGGTGCGGCCGTGCAAAAGGACGTGCGGGGTCGACATGCGCAGTGGCCGTGATGTCCCGACGTGGTTCACCTGCGCGTGCCACACGCCCATGCATCCCAAGCACTAATCACCCGACCTCCTTCACTGAAACTCCATGAGGTAAGAGATGACCGTAACCTCTGACTGTGTTGCACCTCAAACCATAGTTTAAGCTCAAGATCTGATGATACAAAAGGTTCCAACTTTATGCCCAGTTTCTAATCCGACGACCATTTGATTGCGTCCTTCTCAGAAGCCACGACATGACTTGTCTTCTGCACTAACTTTGTGTGCACTCCAACATGAACAAACATGCAGGAACCTTCCTTCTCGCTAAGTTCTCTGATAACCCCGAGAGGGAGAGAGAGAGAGAGAGTGATGAGGAAAGGTGACGAGCCGTACTCGAGGGTACTACTCCCACGGTGCGGGTTGTGTCATCACGGCAATAGCAGAAGCCATGTGGTGGCTCCGCCGGCCCACTGTCGATCTTTAGTGGGCAGAGTAATCGCCTGTGCTTTATCCCGGATGAGGAACACACTGCTGCATGTGCTTTTGGACTCTGGCAGTGCTCGCAGACCTGCTTTGGCCTCAGCACTAAACACTAATGGATTCAAGGGTTTGAAGGCTTGCCATCTTTAGCAAGAACAGAGCCAAGAAAAAGGAGAAGAGGGAAGAGGGAAGAGGGAAGAGGGAGGCACCCAATACAGCAAGCAGAACGCAGTTGCCAGGAGCGGCAACGGATGGGAAATGGATCATGTAATTGTGGTGACTGTGACTGCACATGAATGCCATGTTACTCTTGCTCCCAAAGTTTCCTCCGTAGGAGCCAGAGATGGTCCCATTAATGTCACTGCCAGCCAACTGCTGCTTCACACAGAGAGTTACTCATCTTCTCAAGGCCATTGCAATTGGCAGAGAAGTGAGCTGAAGTCTTCAGAATCCGATATCTAATAGAGAGAATAACAACTAAACCTGTCAATAGCTCGAATCGAATCAGGTCAATGGTTCGACCATTCCGAATCGAATCCGGTTCGATTCCAAGTCTGCTAAAAAACAATTAAAACGAAAACTTAAAATCTAATAACTTAAAAGAATAGTTATTTTTTTTTCTTCTTCTTTTTATCAATTAGAACAGATGATTGAAAGCTTCGATTCTCAATTCGACAGAAAGGAATCAAACCCGACGATTCGGGGAGGCACAACACAAGACGAGAGGGAAAGGAGTTGTCTGTGTCACAGAGAAGGCCCGGGATACGAGACAAACACACACTGATACTGTAGACAAGATCGCAATCCGATGACGCCGATTCCATGTGAAAGGAAAACGTAAAAGATGTGTACTTACCAACATCTAAGCGCGCGTTTAAGTACATTCACGTACGTAGATTGACTGCAAGCGTCATGTCTGACCTCGAACTGGATGCGTCGTTCACGGACATGGAATGGAGTAGTCGAGGAAGGACAATGATAAGGAAAATGATATGTCAGACTAACCGATACAACCTCAAGTGAACTCTCTCTCTCTCTCTCTCTCTCTCTCTCTCTCTCTCTCTCTCTCTCTCTCTCTGTGTGTCACCATTTTGGAGTTCTACCACAAATGTCAGCAGCTGAGGCAGGCTGGGCTTTGTGCCAATAATTCTCTGAGAGAACATTGCTCGGGGGACTGATTGCGATTTCGAAACCACCGATTTTGGTTTTGAAATCATCGGTTTTGATTTTTAAAAATCAGAAATCGAAACTAAACTGCGCAGGGTTGATTCTGTGCTGGTTCCGATTCGAATAATTAATTTTTTAATTAAAATAATTTTTAAATATAATATTTTTTAAATAATTTTATGTTTAATTTTTTACATAAAGCATATGGAAGATTGGATTAGAGCTAAATCATTTAAAAATCTCTCCTTGGGACTCCCTAACTCAAGCTTGCATTAGGTTTTCAGGTCAACATCTCACGTTAGGATCCAACTAACACTCTATTCAAGAACAAGATTCTAAAAAAAACAAACTATGTGTTTACAATTAAATTTGATATTAACATTTAATCTCTCTATCAAAAAATTTGTAACACCTCGATTAATCCTATATTGAAAGTGAGGTGGATTAAACTAATATTCATTTATAAGAGTCTAATGAGTATAATATTAACAACTTCAGCCTAAGTAATTTAACTAATGATTTAGGTCAAACAAAATTGATGAATCAATTAACTTATTAAGCCCGTGTCATCAGGATGATGGGTTTAAGTAGGAAAAGACTATCCGTGAAGTTGGACTCCGCCTCATATATATCATGTTAGAACAAACAAAATGAGCAAAATTAATATTGGTCTACCATCAATTTTAAGTTAAGTATTTTAATCAATGGTATAAATTAAACAAAATCAAACCTAAAAAAAAAAGAAAAGAAAAGGAAGAGAATGAAGCATTTCATGGAAGTCAAGTAGAAGCTGCATCACAGGCCATGCATATCTAAAGGCGTTTCTTTTGCTGTGCTCTTAATAAACAATACCATGAAGGATCCCCAAATCATTGCATTAAAGGTTAGAAACGAATCGTCAAACGATCCACATCATAACCTAAACATTAGCTAGCTTGATAGAACCTTTCACCATACCAAATAAATGTGCCCCTTTGCTTTCTGGATCGGGGTCCAATTATAATAAGTTTATGGAAGATTACTCGTGTGAAGCAGATGCTGAGGCCACTACCAGTCAATGATAAGAAGAAACAACGTCAGATTATGATCTGAATCGTACAACTGAGAGCTGTTAAGTGAACTTCTAGTTATCTTACATGGATGTTACACCGGATCTAATGAAGGTTTTTTGTTATTTTTATTTTATGGTGATGTGGTATCGGGCGAAGAAAAATTTAAGCTAACAATCCTACGAGACTATTCAGAAAATTTACTCATACATAAATAATGTAAGAATACTTACAAGCGTACATGAGGATTTTTTTTAGTGGTGCATGAGATCATTGTGTTAAAAGCCATGGGAAAATTTTTATGTTCATAAATATGATAACAACAAGAACAGTAAGAACAGATTTGACTGAAAACAGTGAGAACAGCCTCCTCGAGTAAAAGACCAACAGTAAAAACCTCTTCTGATTCATCTTTGTGACAGAACAATGCACTGGGTGGGCTTGCAGCATGCCATGGAACAGATCAAGTGTCTCTCGAGAAAGGAAGTGTTGCGTCACCATCTGGTTGTAGGCAGCAAGTTGCCATCACAATGGTAGTGAAACAGTGGATGCTTTGGCAAGAAGCCATTATATCTAAAAGTGCAACTTCTCATTCTCCATCGATTGCCAAACCTCAGTCTTTTTCTTTGCTTACAGGAAAATGATGGACTGCGAGATCTGATGTTGGCCTGTTATTAGGTAATCCAAGCCTCAAATCCTCTTTTTGCCAACCACAGATATCATATGGTTGCTCTCTCTCTCTCTCTCTCTCTTCAATGATACTGTATCATGTGTATCTAATTTCTTGGCCTTAACCTAATGTTTTCTTCCAACCACGATACTAGCAAAGGAGAGCTCCTTCCTCACGGAAGGAGACATAGGTGATAGTTTAATTTGGTTCAAACTTGTGTGCATAAAGTATATAGGGTGTCATCCAAAAGACTTTGGGTGCTCGAGCCAACGTCGACTTACAACAATATAAAAAAAAATAAAAATTTATAAGAAAACTAATATATATATATATATGTTAGGAAAATTAATTTTTATTATTGGCAGCCGAATCATTAAAAAGCTCGATAGTTTGCATTATTGAAGCTGTAGAATAAAAGATGTGTACAAGAGTCATGCTATGTTGTTGTTGATTTCAAACCGCGTTATAAGTTTATTATTATTATACATTTGAAATTTATCTCTTTGATGATGTGAAGATTTCAAACAGTTTAGTAGGAAAATATATTAACATAAATTAGTGTCATGAATGATCATCACATCTTCAATAATATGCGATCAAGTTAATCGAACATGATTCATTAAATCGTATACCTCTTGATTTATCTGAGCTGAGCTGACTACTCCTTTATAATAATCAACTGAGTCGTGCATGTCGAGCTTAGATTGATCATCCATGATTGATGATTAAGTCTCAATTGATCATGAATTCTAGCCCGATTAATGTCTAACTAACATGTTGCCTATCATCTTAGTTAGGTCACGATGCTAACATGTTAAATGAGCCAGATTAATCATAACAAAAGCTATTATAATACTTCATCTATGTGCGAATCTCTTATGGACGATATTGCAGGTATTTGTTTTCATCTCGCTTACAAAGGTAAGTGTTGAAGGCTCGAATTGATCCCATAAACTTGTGATGATTTCATAAAGCTTTACCAGCCACGTTAGCTGGCACATTTCAAAGATATATAAAATATATTAAGTAAAATCCTCAATTACATAAATGAATTCGATCCAGATGTGAATTTGATACGATCAATGTTTTATACACAAACAAAATATATTAAATGAAAATTTAAATCCTCGATCAATTTCAACCTCATCCAAGCCCTAAAATCTCTTCTCTTCACCTCTTTCGAATTCATCCAAACAAAAAACCAAAATCGTGCTAGCTCAGTTTCAAGAAGGGACAATGTCTTAATGAGTCATTGAAACCTACTGATATGCTGATGATGATGAGGTACACGATCATTATGGTCAAGTAGTGATCGTACTTTATCATACCCCGCTACGTACCCGTCCCACCATGGTGGCCTCCACGGCCGTCTCACTTTTCTTCGCCCGTGCCCGCTTCAACAAGCTTTTAGATGGAGACAAAGCGAGACCCCGTAAAAAGCTGCAACCAATCACAAACATGGTAAAGTTCGAGGGAAATGAATAGCGGAGCTCCAAATAGAAACGGGACTCCAATTGCCGCCCCAATTGCTTCTCCCCCACTCTCACCTACCTCGGTGGGCCCACCACCAAAAGCCCACTCATCCTTTCTTTCCCCTTTCGTTCTCCTTTCAATTTGAACCCACCCTTCTCTCTCTCTCTCTCTCTCTCTCTCGCGTTCTCGTTCTCGTCTCGGATCGCTTCTCGGCGGTTGTGATCGAGGAAGTAGCACCGCATTACATTGTAGGAGAAGAGTCGAGGGCTTCTTCTGCTTCTTGGCCTACTTCGATCGACGGTGGGGATGGCTTCCGGGAGCTACAGGAACGGAGGCCCCAAACCCACCTCCAAGCTCGACCGCCTGCCCCCCTCCACTGCCTACTCCACGCCCAAGCCCTCCGCCAAGCCCCGGCCCTCCGCTGCTCCCGTCCCTCGTCGTGGCGGCTCCGTTGCTCCCGCCGCTGCCTCCGCCGGCAAAGCCGGCGGCGATGCTGGAGGTTCGTTCTCTCTCTCTCTCTCTCTCTCTCTCTCTCTCTCTCTCTCTCTCTCTCTCTCTCACACACACACACACACACACACACACACACACACACACACACACACACACTGTGGTCCTTATAGATCACGTACATTCTGCGCATTGATCTGTGGTTTAGTCTGTGCTTTTCCCGTATAAGTGCATGATACTGTTTTGAGCTGCATTTTGTTACCCTAAAGTAGCAATTCACCCTAAACTATCAACATGTCGTTCTTTGCGGTTGATGCTTGTATACTCGAAAGCTTCATAAATTGGGAATTTCTGTTTCGTGCTTGCTTGGGGGACTATTCTGAATTCTTATACTCGTGGCGGCATAGGAGAAGAGCGTGAAGCTGCGAGTGTTTGAGGTAGAGGTGTACTAAGATTTGCAAATAGATTTATATGCAGATTGGGCAGGCTAATGAACGGGTTGTGGCATCTGAATAGCTTGGCTGGGAATGAAAATGCTGTTGAAACTTTTGATTCAAGGATGTTGTGATTGTCTCATGTGTGGTTGATTCTATAAGGGTCGCAAACATGGGTGGTGAAGTTTGTGCTTATGTGACCCACTTAAACAGCTTGCTCCTTCAGATGCTCTAGATTCGACAAATTGGACAAAGGAACCGGCCATTAGAGCTGTCAAGATAGATTACCGGACAACATGTAGAATTTAGAACTGTAAGTTTCTGGGCAATATTATAAGACGTATACTGGTGGCAACAAAACAGTGAGATTTTAGGAAAAGCTACTTCATTGAAGAATGGACAGCCGCTATTTGTCCTATCTCTTTGTAGTATGTGTAATGAGTTTGTCTTTCTCCTCTCCTCAGATGTTAGCTGGAGCTATCTCAGATCAAAGCTAAAGGTGTAAAGGCACATAGGGAGGTTTCAGGGTGGTGTGGATGCAATTGTGCACAAAGTGATCTAGAAAGAAATGAAGGAATGAGTTACTCTTGGCTGTTTGCTCAATCACCTTGTCAGAACGAAATAGAATGTTTTCTGGAAACTATGCATAGAAAATTGTGAGAAGCATTTGAAACTAAAAGCAAGCTTTTTTGTTTGGATTATTCGAATGGCATTATCATTGACACTTGAAATTTCTTTATTGTTTTGATTTTCAAATATGTACATTAATTAAAAATCTAAGTTTAGCCACAGTCCCGCTCAAAATTGAATTCAATTTTAATGTCATCAGCAAAACAAGTTGCTGAGTGGCATCCCGCTTGAATGATGTGTGTGATGCTTCCAAGGGGAAGGAAGCGATATCTGATGGAAGAATAGCTGATTTCACACAGTGAATATGTGCATTATTACTGATAATTAAGGCTTATGGTTAGTCTGGAATCTGGATTATGGTAACTAGAATAAAGATGCCTTCATTTATACCAGAGAATGTGAAATCAACATGTTCTTTTCTTAATTCATCAAATGTCTATCAAATTCCCCAACTAGAAGAATCGTCCAAATGAGAAAAGAGTTCCATACTGCTGTGACCGTGATATTGTTAGTTTCACATAAGTATTCTGTCAGTCCTTTCCGTATTGCTTTCAAGTTGCTAAAGAATTCATAATCTTTCATGTCCTTGACAGTTCCTGGAAGAGTTAGAGTGGCTGTAAGACTCCGACCTAGAAATGCAGAGGAAACAATAGCAGATGCAGATTTTGCTGACTGTGTTGAATTGCAACCTGAGGTTCTTGACAAATTCCTTTTGTTTTATATTGGACATCTATATGAGCTTGCTGAAAGTTTCATGAAACTGTGACTGCTTTTGTGTGGAAGCTTGAACCTTACAGACTGTGTCATGTATTATTCTTATTTTTTGCTGGGTTGCAGCTTAAAAGGTTAAAACTCCGCAAGAACAATTGGGAGTCAGAAACCTATGAATTTGATGAATTGCTGACAGAATTTGCCTCACAAAAACGTGTATATGAAGTTGTTGCAAAACCAGTTGTGGAGGTACATATGATACACATACCTAACACTTGATTTTTTTCCAGTTCACTTCATGTTCACTACATCAGATCAATCTTAAACTTGGTTTCAAATTCTTGCCATGAATAATTAATTAGGTGATAATTTCATAACTTTGTTTACTTTATCTATGGACTCTGACCTTGCTCCTGTACCATGTACTAAACAGCATAGTTGGCATGGCTTGCACATGCAATTCTTGCTATACACTATGATCATTTATGATTTAGTTAGGATAATAATTCTTGTTAGTAATGTACTTTTAGGGCTTGGTATTGCATATGATTAGAGGAGATCAAATCTGTTAATATACTCATTATGCTACTCTTTCTTACATAATCTAGCTTTGCAGGTTGGTATTGCATTGGTCTTACATTTACAGACTGTATTTTACCAAGACACCTGTATTTTTCTCTCTTACGATGAATTTTCCAAGTTTTTGATGGAACCTACTTTGTCCATCCATCTGAACATTCCACTGTCCAAAGCCTGAGAAGAACGGTTTTCATCTACTTTAGACAGGAGAAAAATACATGGAACGCTATACTCTCAGTTCAGATAATTTTTTGCTAATTATTTCTTCTCCCACTAAACATGCATAGTCAAATTTCAGACTCTAAATCTGGTATTAAAATACCTTTTCCTAATTAAAATATCTCCATGAGTAGATCTGCCCAACAACATTGTTACCTTAGCTCTAGGTTGGCATCACAAGAAGCTTTTCAAAGAGCCATAATTTGTTTTATGACCAGGTTTTCTTTGTGCTTGATATAGGTTGTGGAAATAAAATAAAATGCTAGCTATTTTGATGCCTTTTCTATTTCTGGTGTTTAATACTTGAAACGTAGCTTGTTATTTTAATCTTACTCTATTAGATGGTTGGAGTCTTCATATTGTTTATTTCAGGAAAATTTATGTCAATTGCTTGCTTAAACCAAGATACTTGTCAGAAATTAGATTGGGGCATTCTGATAAGTACATTTAATGTTGCATCATTTACAAAGAGTACGTTTAATGTTTTACAGAATTTGTGTTCTTTTATATTCCTGGCACATATACTTAGGTTCTTAATTGGACATTTAGAACAATTGGGATATTTTCTTTTTTTCTTTTTACTATTCAATCTAATTCCTTATAATATACACCATTTTCCTTGCCTGTTGAGATATTCAATGGAAAACTTGGATAGTTGCTTCTGCATATCTTAAGTATTTCTGCTTTAAGGTCTGCTATAGTCGCTGTTGTAGCTTGGTGAGTGTAGTTTGCTTGGCGAACACATATTTCCCAATGTTGCTAGATATAGATAGATGAGATTCTTGCTCTTGCTTGATGGATTACCTGTATTCCATTTTAGACTGCAACTACATCACCAATAGATGATTCTAGTGTCATTACTTTTTTAGGGCATTCTGATACTGCAGCTCATGATGAGAAATCATTTCTTATGTAGAGTGTTCTGGAAGGGTATAATGGTACAGTTATGGCCTATGGACAGACGGGTACTGGAAAGACTTATACTCTTGGAAGGCTTGGTGAGGAAGACACTGCAGCACGAGGCATTATGGTCCGTGCAATGGAAGACATTTTGGCAGATACATCTCCAGAGACCGATTCTGTTTCTGTATCATATTTACAGGTTCTTTTTTAGATAAAATAGTCATTGGTTTGCTACATGATTTTACTTATGGAAGTGGGAACCCTAAAAATAGTTAAAGCTTGATATGCAGCTGGTTCAGACTTCTAAATCCATTCATGAGATGACCTTGCATCAGAGGGTTAACATTTGTATTTATGGTTTGCTATAGTTATACATGGAAAGCATACAGGACCTTCTTGTTCCTGCAAATGACAACATTGCCATCATAGAAGATCCAAAGACAGGGGATGTTTCACTACCAGGGGCTACCAGTGTAGAAATTAGAGATCAAAAAAGCTTTATGGAGCTCTTAAGATTAGGAGAAGCGCACCGTTTTGCTGCTAATACAAAGCTGAACACCGAGTCATCTCGGAGCCATGCTATTCTAACTGTGAGCGGATATTTTATATATTTGATAACTTCTAATGTTGGTAACTGAAACTTCAAGAATAACTATTGCTGCATCATGCCAGGTCCATGTTAAGAGGTCACTTAAGGGAAAGCATGATGCAGATCATGGTTTTCCCAGTGAGAATGGTACTTCTTCCACCTTGGTCAAATCTTTCAGACCGCCCATAGTTAGAAAAAGCAAACTTGTTGTTGTGGATCTTGCCGGTTCAGAGAGGATTGATAAGTCAGGTATAGATATCCTATAAATTTCTTGTGAAAATTTGTTCCTTGTATTAAAAATCTCTTGCTTGCTGTTCGGCATATATCCTAGAATTTTATGTTTCCCCAGCAACACCACATTTGTTAATGCCAGTATGCTTGACCGATGCAAATGCTCGGCATGGTCGAACATAGAGATGGTTGCATAAAGAAGCTAAAATGCAGGAATACAAAGTAAAAAAGATGCATTCCATAAGTTCTAAGTTTCTTGAATGTTAATCTAGTTAGATGTATCATTCCATAACTTTATGAATTTAAATCTAAGATATTTATCGGTGTATCATCGTTGGTAAGGAATAAAAAGAAGTGAGAGGGAAAGAAAGTTGGAAAAGGGACTTTTACTAGCCATTGATCTTCTGGTTGTGGCAGTCAGGAGAATTTGCTTGTTGGAGAAGACCCATGTGGTCTTCAACAATGAGGAGCAAGAGAAGGCAGCTAGGGAGAAAGATTGAACAGCTATCCATCTAAATTGGTGGTGATGTGATCACTTTTTTCTATTTGACAAACTCTGTTGCATAAATAAAAACAATTAGGCGATATGGGTGTAGTATGACAATACGAAAGCAAAACAATTAGGTGAAATGAGTATATCATGGCAAGAGTGAAAATGTATAGAAGATACACGTGTTCTCAGTATAGTTGTCTCACTAGTATGCTTTAGAACATTTTGAAATAATTGGATATTTACAAATATATTGAACATCGTCAGTTTGCCAACAATGTATATTGATATTGCTTTAAAAGTTTTCACAGTTTGCAAAATCCGGCACACATAACAAAGAGAAGATTCACCACTTTATTTGACTGAGGTGCTGGAAGTTTACATGCTCCTTTAAGGTTATGTGCTGCACTAAATGCTTTTTAGGACAATGTATTATTCCATATATGATGAGGTGCATTTGCTTGTTAACATGTGATCTATATAGTTAGCATCCTGGATGTCTTTTTTTGTGTTTGTTACAATGATGATGGGCACACATATCACATATCCATTCATATTTTTATTTGGATACTTGTATCAGATATAGTCAGAAGAAATTGAATAAAATTTCAGTGTAATTCTTACATAACCAGTCTGGTTCTCTATTCCTGTAACTAAATGGAGTGTTTGGTCAGAACCAAAGGATGTATGCACTTCCATGTGGTGATGGATATTCTATATCATGGCTGATGCTTTTTTTGGTGCCATCATTGTTCACAGGAAGTGAGGGGCATACTCTAGAAGAAGCAAAGTCGATTAATCTATCATTAAGTGCTTTAGGCAAATGCATTAATGCACTCGCTGAAAATAGTCCACATGTTCCAGTTCGTGATTCAAAGCTGACAAGACTGCTTCGAGATTCATTTGGAGGTAAGATTTAACAGCTTTCTAGGTCATACCAGTTAAAGTATATATCTGAAGTGTTGCCCTTTTCCATATCATATGATCATAATTTTTCATTTTTTTGTGGTATCCTTTCTCGTAAACCTTACAAATGATTGATTGAGCCATGTGTGGAAGATTGGTTTTTGAGAGTATCGTATAGCTGAAGCACCAATAGATAATAACTGAACACATGATCCCCAACACAAGCATCTAGTGATTCTTGAAACTTAAAGTCCATTACTATTTGCTTCTGATTTCCAATTGCTTCGATTGTATTATACCCTCGTTCATTAATACTACGAGTCTGGTTGAAAACCTGATTATAAAATGCTGAAATTTTGAATTTTGATTAAATTGTAACTTTATTGTAAAGATTTTCTATGACGACTAACTGAAGTTTGTATATTGTTATTGAAGTAATTTGATTTATCTTTTCTTTTAGTAACATATAAAAATCTTACAGGCAGTGCAAGAACTTCGTTAGTGGTGACTATTGGTCCATCTCCTCGCCATAGAGGAGAAACTGCAAGCACCATAATGTTTGGACAAAGAGTAAGGTCTCAAATCATGTTGTTGTTGCTTTGCCTCAAAAAATTATTTTAAATCTTTGTGCGATAAATATTACATTCAGAAACACCGAGTACCAGCGGTTCTGCTATATAGATTATTTTTTGTCCTAAGAAGCAATTTTTTGTTGGATTTGTGTTCGTTGTAGGCAATGAAGGTGGAAAACATGGTGAAACTAAAGGAGGAATTTGATTATAAAAGCTTGTGCAGGAGGCTTGATATTGAGCTTGATAAGTTAATGGCAGAGAATGAAAGGCAAAGAAAAGGTTTTGAAGATGAGATTGAGAGAATAAGGACAGAAGCTGACAGCCGAGTTGCTGAAGTTGAAAAAGGCTACAATTACACTCTCGAGGTATGCTTTTAGATTTATCATTCAACCCACTGACAGGCAAGTCCTTTATGACATTAACTTAAATTCAGTTGCCTTTAAATTGGCATTTCCTGTTGTGCTGTAGACTCCTTTTGTCCCCTTGTTATCCTCTAATGAAGGTGCTAATAAACAGGAAACAAAATTTAACTTGTAAATTGTAGCGCCTGGACTCTAATTGTGAATTTCGACCTAATATTTAGGTCAATCAAGATTTCACTAGTACATGAAGCTTTAAATCTCAACGTTGCACATCACTGATGATCACATTTGTCAGCCTGTCACAGTTACAAGCTTGCTATTGGATTCACTTTTCGTGATGGTTGTTTTTGATGTAAACATTAGTTACTAAAATTTGACTTCAGACAACAACCGGCCAAATGTAACAATCAGGTAAGGTATTGTGCACATTTGGAATTTTGCAATATTGGCCTCACATTAACCATATGAAAATTTGTAAGCACAAAAAACTCCATATATGGCTTCAGTCAGCAATATTGTCCTGTATCTTCGAGAAGAGCCTTTATTTTAAAGATTTTCATCAACATCAAAGAGTTGCAATAAATCCAAATCCTAAAGCAACCTGGTTTTTTAACCCACTCAAAAACCTCCTTGAAGATCCATGTCTCAGCAGCTGAGGGAGAAGTTCTTGTCATGGGCACTTGTTCCAGAAATGTGAGGATTAGAACTGCAGATTACAAAATCACATTCATTTTCAGAACAGAGTCCGTCCTGTAATTAATCGAAGGGTTCAACTCCCACTTTATCCAAGTGAGATGCATGACCATTGCTATGATTATTAAAGGTCTGATTAGTTTAATTGTAAACAGCAGCTACCATTTGTAGTTACAATATGTGAACTCTTACCAGGTTTTATATATTAATTGATAGTACAATCCTTGAAAATTATCTGGACTAATTGCTGGCTCCAGTTTTAGCCTCATTCTTTAACTTGGTGTGGCCTTAAACTGTCTTATTGACTAGTGAGTCATTCTTCATTTTTCACTTTTTCTTATGTAGAATGAGAGGCTAAAGTACCAACAAGACAATATGGACTCAATCAAGAAGCTTGAGGAGAAGTGGATGGCTAATGTGAATAGAGCCAGAGTAGAACATCAGAGTGCGTGTCTAGAAAAGGCATGTAACAGCAAGGGATATACTAATTTCTATCACATTTTTATACAACAATTTCAGATACTGTTGTCTTTCTTATTGGCCTCTGTAATAATTGATTATTATATACTGTGTGGTAAAAGCTTGGTTAAAGCATATGTAGAATACAAGAAATGCAATTAGCTTGAGGATCAATTAGGAGAATTCATGGTTGACTTGGTAAAAATAAAAATAAATTATCCAGGCCCCATTCAGAAAATACCAAATTGGTAACTCATGTAATGTACAAGTACCACTTGTATCATAAACAATTATTATCTATATTATAGGAGTGAAGAGTGATTTCAAATGTCCAACCAATAACCAATGGAATAGTGTGATGAATACATTGAATGGTTGGGGAAAGGCATGGAATGAATTGAAAAGAAGAAGAAGAAGATGAAAGCACAATTTTGTTGGCCAAATTCTTTGGTTACAAGTTTTAAAAAAGTGACAGCCTTGTGAAATCATAGTCATACTCTACAATAGAGCTGTTTCTAGTTATTGCATTAACTAATAGTAGATGTTTACTTGTTGGTCAGGATTACTTCATTGGTGAAAATTACCTGTTATATTTGAATAAACAAATAGCTGACAGGCCAAGAAGCTATGATGATTAATGTTATATTTGTAGAGGGTTGCTTGGTCTTTCTTTCTTTTTCCTCTAATATTGTTGGAACCATCCCTGACCAAGTCAGCTATACTTCCTCTCGCTCTATGGCTCATTTGATATGAATTAACTCATGTCAATTTGCTGGTGCTTTTAATGATTTTTTTTAACACTACTAATTCAGCCTCTTGTTCTAATTTGAGTTGCTTGAAGGAACTTGAAAGTAGTAGTCATTCCTTGCTCTCTCTTTCCTTCTATTACTAGTTAATCTTAATTTCCTCATCTTTGTACTGCAGTGACTTTTGTAGGTGTAGTCTCCTAATTCAACACTGACCAATTAGCATGATTGGTGTTGTAGTTGTCCACATAAATTCTGCCTTGACCTTAATGACAATTGATTAAGATTTTTTTTTTTTGTTGTTCAAAACACATTATCTTTGCTTTTGTCCTCTTTGTTATATTGTTTATGAGTCTTTACCTATAATTAATTTATGGTGCATAGGCTCCAACAACATCCAGCTCAGCTGATATTGTCGAAGTCAGACAGTTACTCCAGAATGAAAAGCTTTTGCGACAATCTACAGAAGAGGTGGTTGTGAACCTCAAACGTGAAATATCACACTGGAAAAGATTAGAGGTATGATTCCTCTTGATATGATTCTTCAGACCTTTCAGTTTCTGATATCTGAACAGATAGTCTTCTGCATGTTTTGCACTTTATTGGTGTTAGGCAGCTGGCAGTTCTGAAATTGTGAAACTTCGCAAGATGCTGGACAGTGAAGCCAATCAGAAACATAAACTTGAAGAAGAAATAGCAATACTGAGAAGTCAGTTATTGCAGTTAAGTTTTCAAGCCGATGAGGTAGGTGGTTATAAATTAATTTGTGTGCCATCATTCAAGTAGATCAACTGAGTTGTTGCTTAGACAACTAAAATTCTTGAATGTCCTGATTATAGTTAGTGTTTTTCAGTCTTCTGATCCATCATGACGTGTGTCACTGTGTAATTGTTGACATAGGGTACTGAATACATCCTAAATGTTTGGTTATGTCGAGACAGATGTCTGTTGACTGAATGCCAGCATGTCAACCATCTTTTCTCTGTGCTAACAACTTGGTTGCTTTCATTTGACAATCATCAATACATTCATACCAGATTTCATTTTTTTAGAATTTTATGTACCAGGATGTCTGCAAATCCATTTGGCATGATAACTTCTTTTTTGTTATGTTCTTGTTTAATCCAGCTATTTCTAAGCACTGTTCTCATAGTTAGCTATTTCATTTTCATTTATTTGCATCAGACAAGTAGGAGTCTTGACAGAGGTGAGTCTGGAAAAGCCTTAACTGGATTTGATTCGCTTGTACCACAAGCTAGGCATCCCCAGCTTAGAGATTCAGCAAATGGACCGAAGGCCTCAATTGCTAAACTTTTTGAACAAGGTACTTGTCATTGGCTAATGATTTTTGATATGGTTGGGTTTGTTGATTTTCTAAATTGGTTCTTCCATATGGCAGTGGGTTTGCAAAAAATATTGTCATTGCTTGAATCAGAAGATCATGATGTTCGAGTTCATGCAGTGAAAGTTGTAGCAAACCTGGCAGCCGAAGGTGAACATTAATTTAGGCATCCTTCGTAATTTATTCTGCAGTCGTTTTATTATATTAATTGTCCTATTTCTCCTTTTTTGGCATCTTTAAACTACTTTTCTACAAATTAACATGTAGCTGAGTTGAACTTACATAAAAAGGCTCTGTGGTATATGCCCATGGACTGCAATATGCCATGGTCCCAAGTTGTAGATCTGCGGGGCAGATTGGAATCAGCCAAAAAAGTAAAAGAAAATGGTAGAAGAAAAAGAAAAAGAAAAGTATCACATATCTTGCCTGGAATTTCGTTTTTCATCTTCTAGGACTCTTCCCATCTCTCTCACATGTTATTTAGCTTGACTGACATTTGGAGCCTTAATCATATAGTTTCTATCAATATTAATCAATTATGACATAAGAAATACTTGGGAAAAGAGTTTACTTTAGAATTTGAATCACTTGGAGAGCAAGATGTGGTTTCGAAGCACGAGGTATGAAGTGCAATGATTCTTGGAATCCAATCGGGGAATGGGAAAGGATGAGTGCTTTACTATTTACAAGTACAACTGAAAAAATGAGTGAAATGCATCTTCATTTTGGACTTAACCTTTTAGTTGGTGGTTTCCTTCTGTAATGTAGTGTCTTTGCTGTCACTTAACCCTTAATTAGCTATGTGGATCTTTCTTTTATGTCCTTAAGTAATTGTTTTCTTTGTGTATTTTTTCTTTTATTAATAATGTATCATCTTATAATCAGAAGCAAACCAGGATAAGATTGTAGAAGCTGGTGGCCTTACGTCATTGCTGATGCTTCTAAGAAACTCAGAGGATGAGACTATACGTAGAGTAGCAGCTGGTGCAATTGCCAACCTTGCGATGAATGGTACGTGTATGATGATTAATATGCTGGCAGTGTTTTCTGTATGACTGAAACCTTGAATTAAGATCTCCTACTCGGTCATCGTTTTTACTTCCTCACATGATTGTGGCTACTCCATAATCCTTTTGTCATTGCAGAAACCAACCAAGAGCTCATAATGGCTCAAGGTGGCATTGTCTTGTTATCTATGACTGCTGCTGATGCTGAGGACCCTCAAACACTTCGAATGGTTGCTGGAGCCATTGCTAATCTATGTGGAAATGGTGACTCCTTGAACTTCCTTTCAATCTTTAGTCAAGCTGCTAATGCTACTTATATAAATGTTATTGACCGCATGATAATTTGGAATTTGAAGCTTGCTATTGTAACTGCATAGAAAGGACGCATAACTAGGCTGTCTTTTTGCATATATTTGATCAGGAATTCCACTTTGTAATATTTTGTTCTTTCAACTTTCTGGAGCAATTGTTCCCACACTGTGAAGTAACTCTCTTATTGATGGGGTGGACTAGTGACCGTGTTAAGTATTTATTGTGTCACAATCAATATAGTATCATAAAAATATATGCATGTGTCTTCCAGAAGCAGCTTACAGTATCAACTATAGGAGCATATATAAATAATAAATATATCAAATGGTACATATAAAGGTCCCCAAACTTATTACTGTGATCTTCTAAGTTTTCCCATACGGATGCGTCATTGTGTTCTTGGTAATACAATATTCTGCACTAGTATCTATTTCCTACTTAGAACATCTATATTCTAATGTTTTCTCCATTCAGAATAACAATAACAAGCATTACTTATTAGATCAAAGGATGATATCAAATCAATCCCCAATATACTGCTTAAGATTGACCAATTTTTCTGCTTGCATTGAATTTTTGTTTCTGGCATGCTTTTTGCTGCTATAATTATATGATTATCCCAATGTAGCTCAGAAAGGTTAAATTTAATTTTCTGACCTCATGTTACCAGGTAGATTCATGTTACCCTATAGTGCATGTATAATGGCGTGAAATTCATCTGTAACTGAAGTAGATAGGATCTGATACCATACATGAGTCTTTCATAGCATAGGTCTTGGCTGTGCAGATATGGTTGATTTTCTCTGGGTAATTGTTCATATGGACTACTTGCAACATCACAAATCTTGCTTACAACAATCTGTTATGTAAAATAAACTATTCATGGTACTTTGTCACTGCTAATCATTAATCATATGATAACTGGATGACCTACCCATGCATTGTCTTCTGAGATTGTTGAGACTCTTACTGTTTCCTACAGAAAAGCTACAGACGAAGCTTAGTGTAGAAGGTGGCATTAAAGCCTTGCTAGGTATGGTTAGGTGTGGGCACCCTGATGTTCTCGCACAAGTTGCACGTGGCATTGCAAACTTTGCAAAATGTGAGTCACGAGCTTCTACTCAAGGTACAGATATTCTTGGTCTACTTGTTTAAATGATACCTTGTTCCTTTTATTATTGATGTAATTTTTTTATTTGATTTGAAAGGTTATTATTAGGTGATCTTTATCTTTACTCTTGTTAATATGTAGTGTTTACATTGGTAATAGATCAACGATGAGTGAATTGTTTATTTACCTTAACATGTTATTTTAATCAGTTGGATGATCAAAAGCCATCCCTTTTTAATTAATTAGTTGTGGCAGTCTCAAATATTATTTGTTGTCTGTTAAATACCTACGAATCAAGTAGTCTCATCATATGAGAAGGAAAAAAGGCAAGTTCACTTCATAATTTAGCATATGGTCATGTACGAAAGTGTCCCACTTTTGATATGGCCTTTGATTTATTGGAAGTTTTAGTAAGTGCCTTCGGCCTCAGATAAGCTTGGAGCATAAACTTGCTGGTTATTTCAGTGTAAAGCAGTTAGTCACACTTTGCTTTGCTGCAGGAAATAAGGTTGGTGTATCTCTCTTAATTGAAGATGGAGCTCTTCCATGGATTGTAAAAAATGCCAACCATGATGCTTCACCTATAAGACGCCACATTGAGCTTGCATTGTGTCACTTGGCACAACATGGTAATTTTGCTTAATATCCTCAATGTAGTGACTGAAATCCTAGCATCTCTTTTTCCTGATATTATGAACTATTATTTGCAGAAGTCAATGCAAAAGATATGATCAGTGAGGGAGGTTTGTGGGAACTGGTTCGCATCTCACGTGATTGTTCACGAGAGGATATTAGAATGCTGGCACACAGAACTCTGATCTCAAGTGCTACTCTCCAGACAGAATTGAGACGATTGCACATTGAATTTTAAGATACCAAAAGTAGCCTGCCATCTGCACAGTATCTTGGCTTAGGTGTATCTGGTTGTTTGTGAGCTTCATATCTTGGAGTGTTTGTAAAAGAAGATGCACAGTAGCCTAGCATCTGCTTAGTACAAAACCTCATGGAAGTAACTGTCATCCTTCAGCCAAAAGAGGTCAAGTTTTTCCTGCCATTGGTCGTTGTCTGTTCAAACTGGTTTATCACTGCGACCCTAAATTCGGATCTGCCCACACTGTAGATGTATTTGTTGAAGGTAAATAGTGTGTAGAAAATAACTGAGGTGGTTTGAGTCAAAGAACTCTGGACGAGCTATACTCGATCCACCATTCACCTGTATTAATTGATAATTAACCAGTTCACTTGAGATTTTGACACAGTTTGTGTTCATATTTTATCAGTCCAATATTGAAACAGATTCGATGATTGACAGAAATGAAAAGCCATGGTATGTCGGAACATCTTTAGTATTGGAACCATGTTTTGTTGTCTTCTGCTCGGTGTTCAAGATCTTTTATGATTCACTTGTGTATAATGCTAACTAAACTGGTGCATTGCATTACAGGTACTGTGTGATCAAGACATTACCGAGCTGTGGTAAATGAGGTCAAGAAAATCTATGCAAGGTATATGCTTCTTTAACTTTGCAAAACCAATGTAAGTGTATGCTAGTTAGGCATCAACTCCCAACAAAGTGCCCACGGATATAACAATCAGTAACTAATATTCTGTGGTAGGATTATTGGAGGCATTGACAGATCACACAGACAGAAGAATTCATTCAATATGATACTACAGGTTCAAACTGCAACATGTATCTTGGAATGCCTTTTGGTTTTCACTCACTTTATAATTTTGGATTGGTTATTATTGGCAGGAAGATTTTCAAGTTTTCTTGTTGCATTTTAAAGCTCTAAGGGCTAAAATTAGTTGATAAACTCTGCCTTTAAGTATATTAGTGACAAATCTAAACTCTGTTTCTGAAGTAGCTGCAGGAGCAATTGTTTGATATTTCCATTTATTTAATTTATAGTTCCACCAACAGTATATAGAATTAGGTGGTAAGAGATATGTCCTGCTCTGTTTAGATGGAAAAAAAAAGGCAGGAACTTGGCATCAGAAATTTATTATCTAGTTCCACTGATTCCTACTCTCAATTTACTTGTATCATCTTTTTGAAACAAAAGCCTATGTGACTTCCGATGACAAGCAACCTGCCACCTTTTTATCAGAGCTTACCCAACTTTCTCTCACTCTATCCAGTTTGCTCATGCTTGCTACTACCAGCCATCACATCTCACTCTTCAGTCCACTGCTCTGTTGCCGGAAAGCTGAAAAGGAGATCTACAGCTGGTAGCTGCTTGAGTGGAAAGCAGCAGCAAATCCTGAGATCAAAAGCTTACTAGATTTGGTTGGGCAAAAAGACCTTCCTTCTGATGTAAGAATGCAAAATGGTCCTAAAGGCTTGTTTGTTTGTCTTTGCAGGCACAGATCAAGGAAGTATCGAAGCTTTTGGCGGTGCATGGATTTGGCTTCATGCTTTTGCTCAAAGTTAACTTATGGTAGTGTTTTCCTGCTGGCTTAAATCTTTAGAATGGTGCAGATTTTAAAGCTTCACAAAAATCTCATTAGTATACAGTACTTCTGTGGCGACCTTGGAGATCTCTTGATGGATCATATGTCCATTGTTGGTATCCACAAGACCCAACTACGTACAGCAGCAGCAGCAAACAGTATGGCACGGTTGCCCACACATGGATGGCGGGCGCCCATCCGAGCTTTCGCTGTCGCGAAGCACGGATTGCTCGCACAACCCGCGTGAGAACGTTTAATTTGCTGCTGCTCGGAGTTGTCATCTTTGGAAAGCTTATGACATGAGAAATTTCGTTGCTCCGGAGAGACAGAAATGATGCCTGAGAATGCCTCAGTTTTACCTTCCGTTGCAGGACTTGAATGCCCACGGTTCACCCTGCACATTGCCAATATGACTTGTGTCAGTCCTATAACATTGACATCAGGTCAAGAACAACTGCAGAACACAACACTGCTCTCTCTCTCTCTCTCTCTGCTCTGGAGAGACAGAAATGATGCCTGAGAAGGCCTCAGTTTTACCTTCCGTTTCAGGACTTGAATGCCCACGGTTCACCCTGCACATTACCAATATGACTTGTGTCAGACCTATAACATTGACATCAGGTCAAGAACAACCGCAGAACACAACAGTGCTCTCTCTCTCTCTCTCTCTCCCTCTCTCCCCCTAACTTAAATGAGCCGACAAGGAAATGCTTTTCTGATGACCATAGAGACATCCCCATTACTGGAAACTGGGTCCGGGGCTCATGGAGCTCGCGTGCCCCTGCAAGTCCTTTGGGGAGCATCAGCTCCTGTTCCTAAGGGTTGTGCTGCACCCAAGCGCAGAAGAAAGGGGAGAGCCGTGTGACCCCACCTATTTGAATCATGGCGCCAAATGAGATCTGTTGTATTTAGTATATTGTCTTGCTTCTCATTTCGGTGTCGTGTGTCCGCTGGTGACTCTGATATACATCCACGTTGGCAAGATGTACGTCCGCATGCCTACCTGTAACCTACGTGGACGCCATGTGGTGTGCGCTCCATCAGACGTCGACTCCTCCCACCACGCAACCTCACTGATCATGCCCCGCTATTATAATTCTCCCTCCGTGTTTGCCACACCATGTAAGCACTTGACAGAGAGGTGATGGAAGTGTGTAAAAAGTATCCGACAATGGTCGATCTCGCTGTTAACATGTCGGCATCTGGTCGTGCAACAGTGCAGAGACTTCGTGGAGTTCCGTCACTCGCCAACTACGCTGCTCGTGCCTCTTCTCTGATTCCACCGTCAACCCGACCATCTACCTTGCTGGTGATTGGTGGGACTCCTGGACCCCATGTAGCGACTCTCAGGACGCCGTCTCAGTGACTATCATCACCGCGCACCGCCAGACCTTCCTAAACTACTACATCCATAGCTCTTCCTTCACATCAAAAGTATTAGTAACTGACGCGTCGACCGGGTTTTGTTTGGCCATATCTGAACGATTGGTCACCAATCGCGAGCTCATCAAGCAACCCAATGGCATGGAAACGGCAGTAACGACGACCAAACGGCGGAAGCGTGGCCGTTTCTTTAATACCACGGGCGGCACGGAGCGAGGCGGTCGGACCGGCCGGTGTGGGCTTACGCTGAACCGGGCCAAACCCACGTGGTGGCACGTGAGCGCTCTGTGCCTTCGCCCCGAAGCGAAGCAAAGGTAAAGGGCGAGGACGCGTCCACGTGTCAGCCGCGCTGGGGCCGGCGTGAGCTGGTTCGACCTGGGTCGGAGGATTAAGGATTAGCTGTCGGTCTGGCCCACACCACGTGACCTCTCCGGCCCGGTTTCCCCTTTGGTTCGGGTTCTCGGGGGGATCTTAAGCGGCGAAGCCACTGAGGCGGCGGGCGATCCGTTGCACCGTGGGAGGGAAGTGCGAGAGTGGAGACAAAAAGAGGCGCTTCGATTCGGACAACGGCGGATCCTTCGGACGCTTTCCCTCGTCGCTTGTGCCTTGTCGTGCCCGTCCTCTCGCTGGGATAAAGCCGCGAGAGCGGGATAGAGAGAGAACACAAGGGTGAGAGAAGGAGAGGCGGAGGTTGGCTTCTCCGCTGCAGCGAAGGAAGCAGTCATGGAGTGGCCGACGTGCTTGAACGAGTACGAGAAGCTCGTCATCAAGATGGACACCCCAAGGTAGCTTGTGCCGATCTCATACGCTTCTTTGTTATCTCGTTGATGAGAGACTGATGGTCATCTTGTCTGTAGGGTCGTCATCGACAATGCTGTCTGCGCCACCGCGACTCTCGTCAAGGTGAGCTGTCGTCTCAAGTCCTCATTCGTGCAATCCAAGAGTTGCTTCTTTAATGGAGATCCACCGACGACAGGTGGATAGCGCGTCGAGGAAGCACGGCGTTCTTCTGGAAGCCATCCAGGTGCTCACCAACCTCAACCTCTCCGTCAAGAAGGCCTACATCTCCTCCGATGGCCGCTGGTTCATGGACGTCTTCCACGTCACCGACCAGTTTGGCCACAAGCTCACCGACGACAGCGTCATCTCTTACCTCGAGCAGGTTCGAAGCTTCTCCCTTCCTCGCTTCGAGAGAAAGAGAGCGGCTAAGAAAAATCGGATCTTTCCGGCTTATATTTGCAGTCTTTGGCGACGGGGAACCCGGAAATCGGCAGGTCCCATGTCCGCGAAGGGCTCACGGCCATGGAGCTGATGGGGACCGACCGCCCAGGCCTGCTCTCCGAAGTCTTCGCCGTGCTCGCGGACCTCCGATGCGGCGTGGCGGAGGCCACGGTGTGGACGCACAACGGCCGCATCGCGTGCCTCCTCTTCGTCAAGGACGAGCTCTCCGGCTCGACCGTCGAGGACGCCCACAGGATCCGCCGCATCGAGTCCCGCCTCCGTCAAGTCCTCAAGAGCGACCACGACGTCCGAGGAGCCAAGGCCGCGGTCGCCCCCACCTCCGTCACCCACCCCGACCGCCGCCTCCACCAACTGATGCTCGCCGACCGCTACCACGAGCACACCTGCCCGTCACCCTCCGTCTCCGTCCAGAACTGCGTCGAGCGGCGCTACTCTGTCGTCAGCGTGCAGTGTCGTGACCGGCCGAAGCTGCTGTTCGACGTCGTGTGCACGCTGACGGAAATGGAGTACGTAGCGTTCCACGGCACCGTCGACACCGACGGAGATTTAGCTCATCAGGTTCGATCTTTCCTCGCGTTAAATGGGATGAAATCTTCCATCTTTGCGATTCCTTCAGCTCTAATCTCTTGTTCTCATCTCTTCAGGAGTTCTACGTAAGGCACAACGATGGAACCCCCATCAGCTCGGAAGCAGAGAAGCAGCGAGTGATCCAAAGCCTGAAAGCAGCCATCGAGAGGAGAACATCCGAGGTAAATAACCCAACAGTCTGCAGTAATCCACTTCCTCCCAAAGGATTTAAGGATCCAGAGTCGGTGTTGGACGATGAACAGGGCACAAGACTGGAGCTTTACATGGAGGACCGGCCGGGGCTCCTGTCCGACGTGACCCGGACGTTCCGAGAGAACGGGCTTCTGGTGACGAGAGCAGAGGTGGCGACGAAAGCCGGCATGGCGTCGAACGTGTTCTACGTGACCGACGCCGGCGGGGAGACGGCGGACCCCAAGGCCATCGAAGCCGTCCGGCGGCGGATTGGCCTGGAGCGCCTCATGGTGAAGGAGGAGCAACGCCCAAGGTTCCAATCCAAGGAGTCAGCTGACGGTGACGAGGCACAGAGCGGCGTGGGCATCGGACTGTTCTATTTAGGTAGTTTAGTGAAGAGAAATCTGTACAATCTGGGGTTGATCAAGTCATGTTCTTAGCTTCCTCGTCTTCCTTCTGCTTCTGTCTGATGGGCCACCATCGCATGACAGAAGGTGGGGGAGAGCGAGTGAGGCAACGGAGAGCACCGCAACGGGGCCGTGCATTGTGACAGAGAGGGGAGCAGAGAGGTGGTGATGGTGGGTTTGTTGTTGTTGTTGTTGCTGCTGCTATGTGTTATGGTTTATTGCACACAGTGCTTTTCGTGCTGTGTTGCATTGATGGTTAGTTCTGATGTTTGACAACATCATAGAGTTTGATTAGCTTTCTGCCTCCTTTTAGAGTTTTCTCGATATTAATTAAATTTTCCGCATTAATAAAGTTGAATCAATATAGTTTCTTTTTTTTATATATATATAATCTGGTCACTTTTAGAGTGGGGAAGATGTAAAGCTTTACTCGCAAGGAGATGTATGATAAGTCTTTCGGAGATTTGAAGGAATTCAAGAGTTCAAAAGCTAGAATCTTGTTGTAGCCATGGTTATAGAAGATTAAGCATGTTGACAAAGAACATTCCCTGTACATCGTACTTTGTCCAATTAAGTTGTATCAAGCTTTCCAGATATTTTTGCTATGATCAAATGCATCTAGCAAAGGAAATGCTTTACCCGGTTGGAGTGTATCAGATGTTCTAGATTTCTTATCTCTTGGGTAGATGCATCATGTACGAGGAGATGCTTTGCTTCTCATGATGCATCGGATGTGTTGTGAATGTTTATCTATCGGACGAATGCACGAGACCTCAGGAGATATTTTGCTCAAGTGGGGTGCATTGATTTCTCTACATACATATGTTGTGTTGTATTGGACGAATGCATGGGACGTGGGGAGATATTTTGCTCAAGTGGGATGCATCGGTTCCAAATGTTTTACATCGTTGATGAACATATCGGAAGATACTTCGTTAAGCCGCTTTTGGCACTCGAGATGCTTTGATCGTAGTGGATACATAGATGTTCTTGCTTGATTAGGATATATGGGGCATTGTAAATGCTCTTGTCCGGAATAGATAGAGATGTAAAAAGATTGCATCAAATGTCGGGATATATTTTATATGATAAGAACATATTAGTAGACACATTATGCATGCAGAGATATTATTATTATTATTATTATTATTATGTGCAGACATATCAAAGGAAGATAATCCACGGGCACAATCAAATGCTTTTCTCTTTGGTAGTTGCATCAAGTATTTAGATCATAAGATGATTTTTCTAATCTCGTATCATTTAATATTGATCAAAGAATCATAATGATGATAAATTTTTAGACAATATATGATTTGATGAATATTTTTAATTTAAGTATATCAATTAATTTAAATGTAAGTTATGCTTGACATATGTAAAGTTGGATGATAGCGTAGGGTCAACTATTGGTATGATCAACTTGAGATCTATAATGGACTTGAGAGACTCTCTTTTATAGTATTTATCTCGTAATAGTTGTCAATCACATAAGATTAAGTGTGTGGAGAGAAACAAAAAAAAAAAAAAAATTTCTTTAGATGTCATGTTGATATAATACAACTATTTCATTTCTATTCACTGTCGATGATCATCACATTACCCTCAATAAGAATAACAAGAGGGAAAGAAAAAAAAAACCAAAAGGTGTTTTTTAAACATCTTTGATGATATTTCTCATTTGTCTGCTCTGCTAGGGTTTCAGCTGCAGTTTGCAGCAGAATCTATGTACTTGTTGGCATTTGATGCCTCCATTAATTGTGCCACTGGAGACCCCCAGGAAGACATCAACCTTACCCTTTTCTTGATCCAGGACAAAAGGAATCCTCTGATTGATGCAGCTCCTGTGGCGATAGCATCTACAATCCCATTGGTGGCTTTGATCTTGGCTGGACATCACATCCCAAAATGTTCATTTTATCTGCTTGTCATCACCTCCTGCTTCTGCCCCACTCCGAGGAGTGGCCGCTGCTGTTCATCTTACAGCATCGGTCGGCGAACAAAATGGCTGCTGCCGCACCCAAAACCCGTTGACCTCTTCCCCCTCCTCACTCCTGTCGTCTTACTCCTCTCCACGTTGCTTCTTTGCTCTGCCCAACACAGACCTAGCAGCACATGGAGACAAGCTAATTGCATCTACTTGCACGCATGAGCAGCGCCGGCGTCTCCATTGCATGGACTGACGTGCCGCGAGCCCCGCCGGCAGCTGTGCTGTTCTTCGTCCGCACTCGCCCTCTCTCTCTCTCTCGCCTTTTGATGCCCACCCACCATCTTTTTGCTGCTGCTGCTCCGCGCTAAACCATGCGGCTGGTTTGAGCTCGGCCGAGCTTTCACTCGAAGCCGGGTTTAGAGCACCGTGTGGTAATCATGCTCGAGGCACATGCGTTCCCCTCGAGGAGCTCACCATCCATCTCTTCAGCCTGCAGTTTTTGTTTCCTGTGCGGGTTGGTAGGCACACATCAAGTAGCAGTAGATTAGTGACAGATCATGTCATTTATGCTGGAGAATGGAACAAAGTGTCCTCGCATGCATTCAACTACTCAGCAAGTACTGGGAATGTGCCTTTGAATCTGATTCCACCTCCCATGAGGAGGGAGTGCTGTTGCCATGCAACTGTTTCCTTTAAGCATGCTTTGGATACTCGAGAAGAAGTGTCCTGCATGCAATTGGGCACGCAGTGGAGTGTGATCCTTAAAAGGTGTCTTTTCGAAGGTGGAAGAACAAAAGCCTGATCATTCGTCGCCCTCCACGGAGTAGGAATCTTCCCGGGCAGCTTCGTGGACCCATTCTCCATCAGCTAGCATGAAGCCTAATGCTCTAACATGCATGCAGATGCAGGCTTTTTGTCGTGAAGGTTGTCCTCAGTCCATGGTTGCTACTGACCGAGAACAAATAGATTCCAGTACTACTCGTGGCATTCAAGGATAACATCGTTGCCATGCTCAGATACTGGTTACAGTGACAAGCATGTTCTCCGAAACAGCTGATGATCCAAGTGGAAGACAGCACACCATTGCAGGTTCACTGTGGTTAATGTCGTACAAGATTTATCATGGATGTTTCAGTTTTCGACGATTTGGTCAACCGAGCTGTCAATTCCTTACGATAGTCAAAACTGACTCGTTCTTTGCTCATGGAATCACTGTCGTACATGCACTGCCCGGCAACGCCTGTCGTTTGCTACTTCTGAGAAGTCGAAGTCTCTCTCTCTCTCTCTCTCTCTCCCTCTCTCTCTCTGTCTTTCTCTCTCTCCCCATCACATGAATCTGTCAGTCTGTCCATCTCAAGCCTCCATAAATGTCTACAGTAACTTACAGTCGAAAGGAAGACAGGACGAGGAAGAAATCTCTCTCTCTCTTCTCTCTCTCTCTCTCTCTCTCTCTCTGTGAAAACATTGTTTAGTCATGGCCTGCTCTACTCCTTTTGACCACCGACCAGCTCGTGGAAGACCGCCCCCTGCTTTCCCAACCTCGCTTTGGCTCGCCCAAAACCTTTTTTCCATCGACGGCGATTTAAGATCAAGTTCCTTTGAATCGAATAATATGATATCAAGGCGAACACAAATTTCAAAGTCCGTTAAAGTTTATATCCGTAAATCTTCTCCCGAAGCAAACGCTCGGATCAGTGGCACCGATGTGAATCTTCCCAATGGCAATGGCATTTCGGTACAATCATATTAAAATGGGATAACGACAAAAGAAGCAGGTCGCGGGTGGGTGAAAGCGGAGTCGCCGACGGTCGCCTCGCAGTTTTAATACAATAAATTAAACCCCATAAATATAAAAAAAGCAACTTCCTATTCCAATTCTACCCTTCGCTTTCCTTTAAATACAATACCATTTTTATCTACTTAATTATTCTTTCCATATTTTATCACCATCATCATCATTATTTTTCTTGCACTACATTTATAATAATGGTGCAATAATATTAATATTAATTCCGGCCTTTCTCTTTCCCATTTCTTGCACTGTTCTGTGTTCGTCTTCTCTCTCTGGTGAGGACGGCCGCGGCGGAGTCGGCGGCACTCCACTGGACGAGAAATAAGGCCGGGAAGAATTGCTAGGAAAAAACGTTTCGAGACTTTTTTTTTTTTTTTTTTTTTTTTTTTTTTGTTTTTGGAATTTGTTGCGGCAGAGCTGTTGGAGGTGAATTGTAATGGCGAGAGCTTGAGGAAACCCTGGCGATCGGGTGTCCGGCGGGCGAAGAATCTCCTTCCAGCCTCTGATCCGGCGGTGCGGAGAGCTTGCCTATGCATGGAGAGGACGGAAGGAGGGGTGCCTTCTCCGGGGCTGGCGGCGGCGGCCGCGACGACGGCGGAGGGGAGTAGGAGTTTCCAGCCTCCGCCGGCTGCGCTGGCGGTAGGCGTGGTGGGGGAGGAGAAGCCTGCTGGCGATGCCGGCGGAATGGCGGCGCCGGTGGCTCCGCCTGCCGGATTGGTGGTGGGGCCGGCTGGGGTGGGGGCGGAGGGGACGGTGAAGAAGAAGAGGGGGAGGCCGAGGAAGTACGGGCCGGACGGGAGCCTGCTGCGGCCGCTGAACCCGATGCCGATCTCGGCCTCTGCGCCGGCCGGCCTCGAGTACACGTCGGTGGCCGCGGTGGGGGCGGCGATGAAGCGGGGTAGAGGGCGGCCACTGGGTTCGGTCAGCAAGTCACCGCCGTACGGATTCGAGTCGGAGGACCCTTTAGGTACCTCCTCATCACCTCTTCTCCTCGCCCGTTTCCTGCTCGCTCCTTTAACAGCTTCTAACGAATCTGAAATCAAGGCGACTGTTTTGCTCAATCATCGATGAGATTTGCATTCAAGATACAGTGGATTACATTTTTTCAGCTTAATTTTTCCTCTCTTTTTGTTGTTGTTGGTGATGATGAGGCTGTCGAAACCCAAAAATCATCTTTTTGTGGCTCTGTCTCTGTCTGTGTCTCTGCTGCTTTTCATCAGAGCTCAGTGGTGGTGGTAGCTGTCAACTTGGAGTTCAAGAAACGAGTCCGTAAGTTGTGTCAGGGGGACAGTGGACGATGATCCCTATCTGCAGATATGATAAGGTAGAGGGGTGTCGGATTTGATGGTGAAAGCGAAATATGTGGGGTTGGATTGGATTGTTCTCCGACTGAAGAAGTTGTGTGGAAAACATTTTACCGGATAAGAACATGAGTTGCCTACTTTGGTTGGCTGGAGTCAATTTTAGTGCTGGCAACAGACCCTCACTGTCCATTATTGCTTGTGGTAAAGCTTGGTAACCGGTGGCACGATTAGTTGGAATCTCATAACCACTGGACAAATTGCAATGGAGATTGCGGGCTACATCGTCGGCGGTAGATGGTGCTGCTTTTTTCTCGATTTGCTTCCGGGGAGATCCCAGTATAGCAAACTCTTTGTTTCGACTCAACTATGGTTAGGCCACATTTATCATTCACTGTAGTACATCTAATTGTTGGAATCCTATTGATACAGGAGAGATGGTAGCATGCTCCGCTGGTGCTAATTTCACACCTCATGTTATCACTGTTCCTGCTGGCGAGGTAATTGCTTCCTTGAACCTTAAATTGCTTTTCTTCTTATGAATTATTATTGTCAAATATAAATGCAAATGTTCAATATGGTTGATGTAGCTGTTATTTGGCTCTTTGGTGTGATCCAAGTAGAAGCAAAGCGAAAAGGTCTTTGTGTTACAATGTTCTCGTTTGGTACTTTGGTCATCATCGCCTTCCCTTGGTTATATTTTTCTCCAACCTCCACTTGAAAACTTTGTGACAATTTGCTTTTTGGTTGTTCAGCGTTTTATACTTGGGTCACTTTTGTAACTTTGTAGATTTCTTTCCTCCAGTGGCTGGCTTGTGATGTTTGAGCTTAAATCTGCGGGTGGCTTATAAAGTTTGAGCTTATTGTGTTCATCGGTCGCCAAAACTTGGATGTCTACATAAACTTAGTTTGTTTTAGGAAGTTATAAAGTGATTACATTGCCAAAAAGATCCTCTCATGGAGTTGTCATTACGCTTGATGCATATATTATTTGCTGAAGCACTTGGTTTTTCTAATTTACATCATATTGACAATCTATTACTGCAGGGATCAAATCATTAGGATGTATATAACAATAAGAAAGACTCAAATTGTACGTAAGCTAACAGAAAATTGCAACATAAACTTCTGAACTTCTATTAAAACGATGTTGCTTCTCGAGAGACTATTCCTTAGCTAGTTCATCTGTTTTGTAAGCATAGGGGTTCTGATTACCCATAATTTCTATCCCAGAAAATGAATTGAAGACAATACTGCTTTTTTGTTCTTTCATAAATAAGCCAGAAGAAAAACCAAAGTGAAGAGTTTTTTTTTAATTGAAATTGACAAAGTTGCATATCCTACTCTTGTCATATGTTTCTTTTTTGATCCTTAAATTTATCTTAAAATCTTCATTGACCACATTTCTTTTTTATGTTTGTTCTTATTTGCAGGACGTTACTATGAAGATCATATCATTTTCACAACAAGGGCCTCGAGCTATTTGTATCTTGTCTGCTAATGGTATTATCTCAAATGTTACACTTCGTCAACCTGATTCAAGTGGTGGTACATTAACTTATGAGGTCTGTATATCTCTTCATGTGGAAAGTGTAGGATTCAAGTACATTTGCTTGTTAAGTAGAAAAAAATTAGTGTTAAATCAATAAATATGAAACTAAATTAGTTTTGAATATTAATAAGCACATATTCATGCAAAAGTATTGAGTGGCAAACATTGAAGTCCAAAGGACTTTACACCATCGCCTGCAAGTCATCACAGTTAAATAAATATGGTTTTGATCTATTGGCTGGTTGGGTTGTTTATGCCATTGAGATTAAGTGTACTTATGAACAGTTTGTTAATTCTCGACTCTTCCTAAATCTTGGGGGAAATGTGGAACTTTGTGACAATTAAGCTTTAAGGAGCAATGCCTTCTTTCTCTGCTTTTCCAATAATTTGGAGTTATGCGTCGTTGGGCCTTCTCCATCTTGAGATATGATCTGTGGCATAATCATGTTTAGAAGATCATTCTGTTCCATTAACTTAAACTAAGTTTTGTTAGTAACATGACTCCGCAGATTATAATTTGACTTAAATTGAAGCATTGACTTGAATATAGCATGGCTTCACAGATTATAATTTAACATAAATGGAATCATCAAAGAGATTAGATTGCAGCCAGTTAGATCAGGTGAACTATATTGAATGGTTAGGATACTGAACATATTTGTAGAGAACTGATTTAATATTGGGCGATGTTAATTAATTGCATCATAGTAGTTTAATTTTTAGTCACAATTAAAAAAAAAAAAGGAATGCAAGTTAACTTTGATGGAGTTTATTACTAATGCTTTTAGCAGTAAAGTGGGAGTAAAATACCTATCCTCTATAGATTGGGATGTGCAACATCTCTGGGATCGTGTGGGTGTATTTGATGTTGTGCTTAGTCTAGCCTGCTTTGTATCAGGGCCGTTTTGAACTGCTCTCTTTATCTGGATCATTTATGCCAACCGAAAATGGAGGAACAAGAAGCCGATCAGGTGGCCTGAGTGTTTCTTTGGCAAGTCCAGACGGTCGAGTTGTTGGAGGTGGAGTTGCTGGCTTACTGGTGGCCGCAAGTCCGGTGCAGGTAATAGCGCTCAAACCTACACAAATCTTCTCATTTGCAAATCTTCTTCTCTTTTAAGAAAAATATCTAGTTTCTTTTGCGATGAAACCGATCAAGTACATCTAAGTATCTGCCTTGGCTTGTCAAAACTCTTTTTAACGACATTTACTCCCCCTTAGTTTTCACCCATACTTGTTCTATATTTCTCATGCAAAGTCATGGTTGCAAAACTTATTTATTCAAACATCAGCACTTAGTTTACCTGCCATTCTATGTTAGGTTGTGGTTGGAAGTTTCCTGCCAAGCTACAAGATGGAGCAGAAAATAAAGAAGCCGAGACTTGAAACTGGATCAGCATCGACACCGACATCTGCAATTCAACGTTCAAACACAACTATGGAGGAAGCTTTGGCTAGCGGCCAAGGTCAGCAGAGTTCGGCAACCATGAATCCAAATCCTCTAACTGTATCCCCTTTCAGCGGAGAAAATTGGTCTGCATCCCTACAGCCGGCACCGGAAGCCACAAACATGACAGACATAAACACAAGTTTGCCCGGTGGATGAAGTTACACAAGATTCTCTCTCGCATTTGCGAGTATGTTTGATTCACCTGCGTGGTTTTTGGATCGAACCCAGGAGGTCATGTCGTTAAAGCTCCATCCCTGTGATTGCGAGTTTGAGGTCCTAACACATGTATTGTTATCATTCGATTGCCTTCATCATGAGTAGACTTAAATGGTTTGTTATATGGATTTCGTAGGGTTTTGCCATCCAATTTAGTTGATGTTCAGCATTGTAACACCTGCTTTGTATCTGATGGGATTCAGTTTCATTCATGGCTTGATACTTTCCAACAAATTTTATAGAAGTAGAAGTTTGGTTTAGCAGCGTGTGGATATCTCTATATATCTACACATACATACTATTAATATCATATACAGGTAATTTTTCTATTGAGATCAAGTAATTTCTTAAACATTTGGTAGATCAGTTCTCTATCAAAGACCTATAAGTAGTAAGTTGTTTTTTAAGAGTGAAAGTAATGTTAAAATTTTTTAGATTTTTTTTTAATCTCCAAACAAGTATATTTGAGATTTATTATCAAAGATAAACATGTAGAATGTTAAAAAAGTTGACACTCCTATGGATTACAGTACTCCTATGGATCTTAAATAGTATCGATAAGTAATTGGTTCTTTCCAATATTTATGATATTTTTTGGTGTTATTAAAAACTTTATAATCGGATAGATACACCCAATGGATTAGTCTATACAAAAAGAGTACGTGACGTAATGAGCGTTTCAAGTATTATGTAAAAAAAAAAATACGGTTAGGGAATTCTGAAAATAAGACTATTTTTCGAGAAAAAAAAAAGACCGACAGTTCTGTTATGGTCACGCTAGGTGAGAATAAGAATCCAGAGTCCGGACGATTTGAAGCCATTTTAATTATTTTTGGGCTTGTTCGTGATCCGGATGACGTGAGGTAAGTGCACTATCAGGTATGCTGGTGCGCTTCCGTTATATGGCTGGCGAGTGAGAATAAGAGGGCGTGCTTGGGCACTTTGGAACACCTTTAACGCGTAACCGACCTGCGGTATTCTCACCAGGGAGTCTCAGTAACTTCATCTGCAGATGCAGATGGTGGGAGACCGAGAATTTGTTCGAGCATTCAAAGAGGTTAAGCTTCGGTGATTCTGCCGTCAACAAAAATAATGACGATTAATAGTATATGGTAAGGTAATGACGACAATATTATTGTAGGAGTGAAGTCTCGGTATGATAATAAGGCTATGTATTTGTAAGGGTATATGTGCATGTCATCAGATGGAATGTCATATATCCATGGTTGCCAGATCCATCTTGACTCGATACTCAATTTTTCAGTTTCATTATTGTCTTTTCTTTAAAAAAATAATTTTGGTCCATTCAAATCAAACTTTGTTTAGATGATTAAAATATCATGTTGAAAAATGATTGAAAAAAAAAATCAAATTATACATATATTTAGTCATACCTCAGTTCCACAATCTGTCCCACCGAATTCGGAATTAGAATCACCTATTTTATTTTTAATTTTAAATTTTATAAGTGTTCCTCCAAATAGTTGTTTATTAAGCTGTAGGAAGGGTCAGATTTGCTATTTGAAGAAGCGTTTGATCATTTCTTTTTTTTTCTTTTTTTTTTTCTGATCGATTCAGTTCGATTCATTCCGATTCGAACCGAATCAATTATTCTCACAGCCAGCATTGTGCTAAATTCTCATTTACTAGCGAGATAATACTGCATTTACAAGATTTTCTCCAGTTCATATCGATACAAGAAGCACTTGCACACGATTGCAAGGTAGCATCATAGATGGCTTTCCGATTACAGCACAGTTGATAACCGGACATACTACTAAGTTTACAAGATCGTCTTCAGACCAGACATACAAGATTTACTGGCACATGAAAAAGATAGGAACTAATGTCCGACACGGTGTTATTCTGCCGATGGACAATCCTCAGAGTCCCTCAATAACACAGATAGAAGCACTATACAATGTACATCCGTATCCGACTTCTCATGGAGTGGCCACATTTTCCACAGCAAGAGGAGCTACTTCCTCGCCGTCGATGCCAGGTTCACTATTTGCAGCCCCTAGACTCAGGAGAAATTGCTCCCACTTCTTAGCAGGTCCCTGTGACAAGCGATCGATCAACACCCTAACCACGTAAGTTGCGAAGAAACACATGGAGTGCAGCATATAAAACAAAGGAGAAATGGATGTTTTTGTAGCTCACCTTCCAGGAGAGATCTTGGGCCATGCAGTTCTGGATCATCTCTGCAAAAGCGGGTGTTCCATGGACCTTGAGGGCCCTTTTCACGGTTTTCACGACTTTTTGTACATCAGCTTTGTCGACAACAGCACACTGGAAGAAGCAGATCGAGTAAGAATCATGTCAATGCATCAACATGATGATTCACTCGGGCAGAACTTCCTTACCTCCACACTGAAGGGACCCATGTGGAAGCCGGTGTAGCCTTCTTTGACGGTGTCAACTAGTCCGCCAGTTGTGGAACACATGGGAGGCTGCACCAAATTTTGACAACCATCAAGGTTCTCACTTGTGTGGAGGCAGCCAAGACCATTATTTTCTAGTCAATACAATTTCTGGAAGTTCGAGTTGTTCAACAGGATAATAATCATGATGTTACTGAATCCTGATAAAGGCTGCAAAATGGCATGATATGGTGCCATTCTAGAACTGAAATAAAGACTGCCCTGTGCCATCATGTGATTCAAGACATCAGGACGAGGGAATGACTGATGAACCATAATAAAAATAAGTCAGGACATGGTCCTCTATAAATTTCTACCTAGTCAACACCTAAATATGTCATTTAGATATTGCTCTAAGTTTATGCCAAAACCTGTAAAAAAATTCAAGCGACAAGCCTGAAAAAAGTAGAAGAACATTCTAACTCGAAAGAAACAGATAGGGCAACATCATGCTTACACAGATAAAACAAGAAGTTCATTGATAAAAAAAGGATAAAGTCAATCCGGGTCCATTGAACTACTGGTTGCTAAAAGATGTAGACATTTGCAGCAGGCATAACAATGAAGTCGACGAATGCAATAATACTAAAGAAGAAGAGGCAACATACAATTCCATATTGCATGGCCTGAAGCTGAATAAGACCACATGGTTCAAATCTACTGGTAATGGCGAGGATATCTGCTCCAGCCATGATTCCATGAGCCAAAGGAACATTGAACTTCAGATGTGCTCTGACTTTGTCTGGAAACATTGTTTCAAGTATTGCAAGCTGACGCTCAAGCTTCTTCTTACCAGTACCCTGGACATGAGGTTAATTAGTATTCCTGTGCTGATATGTAGTGACATATGAAAGGCTACTAATCATGGAGCTCATTACTTACAAGCACTATTACTTGAACATCCTCATCAATGAATTCTGGAATTGCTGCAGCTAAAATGTCTGATCCTTTCTGCTCTTCTAGTCTTCCAATGAAGGCTATAACAGGGATATTTGGGTCAACAGGCAGCCCAACCTCGGCTTGCAAAGCTTCTTTATTGAGAGGTTTTGCATCCATTACCTGAAACTTCCTTGGTGAGTTTGATGTAAAAATTTAAATTAAGGCAAAAACAACTCCATTGAAAATGCTCACTGTTGTTGCATCGTAATTTGCAGATATATATTTGTCTGTTGATGGATTCCACTCATTGGTGTCCATCCCATTTACTATCCCAGTGATGCCTATCATGCGCAGGATATTGTCCAACTCAACACCCTTCTCTACACCTGAGACAAGCTCTTGGGCATAATATGGGCTTACAGTCAGGACCCTATCTGATTCTATTATTCCAGCCTTCATCCAATTAATTTTCCTTCCTTTCACAGGTTTGTCATATCTGCAAATAGAATGTATCTCGTGAATTTTGCATGCAAAAAGAAATTTTATTATCAATAATAAGTGATGACGTCAAAATAATGAAGAGCATACCCATCAATGAAATCAAAAGAAGACTTAAGTTTATCAGGAAGATTAAGTCGTGCAAAATCTGAGAAGGCAAATCGGCCCTGGTAAGCGATATTATGAATGCAAAATGCAACCTGAAACCAAGTAAAACCATTGCTCCGTCAATCAATCACCTACATCATAAATAATTCCTAATAACAGAAGAAAATGACCAATTTTAGTGGAGCCATACCTTAGCATTCTTGTAAATGCCATGCGATTGGTACATAGTCTTTAGGTAGCATGGTAAAAGGGCAGTGTGCCAATCATTGGCAATAAACACAACATCTTCCCCTGAATGTAAGAAATAACAAAAAAAATCATTGGTAGATTTCATCAATAGAATAGGTTTATTCACAAAGATTGTGCATACCATATGGTCCAGAATGGTATTTACTGTTGTTGAAATGTAGAACTCTTGGAGCTTCCAGAGCTGCCTGTAAAAGTTAATATACAGTTTGGTAAAAACCATCATAGGTAGAAATTTTAACTTCACAAGCTTTCAGTAGAACTTCCATGCGGCAGATAATGTTGCACATGAAATACATAAGCCCCTTGGCAGATTCAGGTCCCCAAATAAAATCCTACCATCATTGAATAGGTCTAAACAGAATTAGTTACCATTGCAGATTACCCATCATCCTAAGGTATTGTTTATATATTGATGTAAACATAGCAGATAAGTTCATGAAAGAATACTTTTCTTTAAAATAATTTAAGCTAAAAGGTGAAGCTACTCATGGGTCACTTGGCACATGTGATGAGTCTGCTGAAGTTGCACTCAGAACTGAAGCAGAGTAAACTATTGCTAATTCCTATGATTCATTGGTAGAAACAAAGATATTCCTGATCCAGGATATAACAAAACCTGTCACTGGCATCTATAATGATCACTCACCTGGCACAAAAGGCTGAACCTCAGCTGGTTGTCTTCAAAATCTGTTCCGGTCACAGGACCATATATCTTTCCTCCAGTTTTGCCCCAAACCTTTGGCATGCAGATGGTCAGTAGGCTTTGTGCCACTTGAATGTTTGATAAAAAATAGTTGACATTATTGATAATCAAGAAGATTATTCCAGGTTAGATGTAAGAAAACCTTCTCAAGAAACATTGGGTGGTCAACAAAGACCCGATCAACTCCCCTTTTGTAGCAGTGGAAGAAGTGAACAGTTTCAGTTCTATCCCCAACTTTTAGCTGCACATAGGAACAGAATTAGAGCACAATGACTTGAAAGATAGGAAAATACGTTACCTAACTAGTGCAGCAGCTAGTAATTGTAGCAGCAGCCAAGCTAGCATACCTCAACCAAGACGTTAGTATCCCATCCATCTTTGTATTGATCGTATCGTGGTGCTACAGTCATAACCCTGTGTCCATTTGCCTACACAAAGATCCGACCAAAAGAATCTAGTCAATATATGTTCACGCCAACAAATTATTAATCAGGCTATCAGATTAACGAATGCATGGGGCAATAATGCTGCATAGAGGTACAGAAAATGAGTACCGCCATGGCTGGTGGCAACCCTCCAAGAACATCACCAAGGCCCCCAGTTTTGCTCCATGGAGCCACCTCAGCACCAACAAACACCAAGTTCATTCCACTTCCACAGACAACAATAGCCCAGGGCCTATGGCTAGCACGACGAGTGCCCCTCCTAGCTTGCCTAGAAGTTGCTTTGGCATTCAACTGCATCTGACGTGAATCCACAACATTCCGAGTTCTTAGACCTTCGTAGGTAGTGGCACGGGTACTCAAGTACGGAACCCTTCTGCTCTGGAAAGTCATTGCCTCAGAATCAAAAGCTCCACCATGGCTGGAGCATGAGGCCCTCGAGATGAAGCGTGATGCCGTCACAGCAGCCATTGGAATACGCACACTGCAATCAATTGAAATGCTTAGTAAAGACCAAAAGGTGAAAGAAAAGAAAAGAAAAGAACACAGACTATCCAAATTCTATTAAAAAGCCTCCACCTTTATTTGCATTATTTGATTAATTCTTGATGTTCTTCATACGAATACTACCCCAGGATAGTTCAAATTGTATTTGACAAAGCGGAAATTATTTCTGTGAATTTAGTGTGCAGATCCATGTAGTAACTCAACTACCATCAACGCTATCTACACCTTCATTCAACAATACAAATGCGTAAAAAGAAGGTGCTTTACCCTCAAATTTCTCATTTTACATGAATACTATCACTGTGGAAATGAACTTACAAGCTTTTTATAGTACCACAAAACCCACTTTTTTATTTCAATTATTTCAAACTATATATATTATAGTGACAAATTTATGCAGTGTAATTTGCAGAATAAGACTTAACAGACACGAAGCTCGGGAAAAATCGGCATTTTTGTGTAGCAATCTAACCATTCTTGTGTACAATAATCATTAGATTAGAAATATCCCAAATCCATAAGTTGGTTCAGTTGCTACGCTGCTGCAGATGGTTATTCCCTGTCCCAGTCTCCGATAGATCCAACAAGAAAAAGGATTTCTTCAAGGCAATCGATGGTTACTTATGGAAGAATCTTAAAAGGAAGCAGAAAAAACACGAAGCTAAATGCGATTTACAGAAACAAGACAAAACGCTGCCATGAGCACTTAAGCAAAACGAGAACGAGAGAAATTGAGTAACACAATCGATCCCGTTGGCCAAACTTACCACTCACTCTCTCTCTCCGAAGAGGAAGGCGAACGGAGCGGAGACGTCTCTCTCGTTCGCTCCCCTCGCGCGGTGATGACTTGAGGCCGGCGTGCGCTCCGTGAGGTGGAAAGGCAGCGAGGCGTCGGTACTTGTAACCCGTGAGGCGGCAGCGGGGAACGCGCCGAGGACGCGTGGCGACGTGTTAGTGGTGGTTTAACCACACTGGCCGAGGAAGTGACTGTGGGTCCCAAGCGAACCAGCAACGCGAAGTGGGAATATGCGAGCGGTGGAGTAGAGCCGCTGATGCCCTGCCACGTTGGCCTAGATTTTTATTTGGAATGGTCACGTCGGTATACATTACCAGGATTATCCTCGGGCTCGTTAAGTAGGCTTCATATCGGATCCGGACCAAGCCCGATAAAAGGATCTGCTGATCTGGCATTATTGGATTCATACATAGCTTGTCAATTGTCGGATGTCGGATCGTAAAGTGGCTATTAATGTTGTGATCAGGAATTACATATTACATAGCGACATGTGTGGAAGTACATAGAGACATATTTAGAGTGTTATGGCCCTAACCACATGCGATTACAGATATCTGTGCCCGTTTACAAGCTTGCGCGATAAATTAGAATGTCAGGGGCATTTTTGTACTCAAATAGTTATAGTGAATGATGGCCACCAATAGAGTAGCCACAAGCACTGAAGGTGCACTGCATATAAAGCACGTGACATGCACGAGGCTACAAGAGAACCACCAGTTAGTAAATAGAAACATTGAAGGAATAAGAAGTGATTAGAGGTTAGCATGTAAAATATGCTCGACCACAAATCATATTGATTGGTTGACATCGGTTTCGGGTGGGACCGAAATTGATGGACGGCCAAGGAAAACCAGAGGCTTGAATGATTTGAATGTAGCTCGTGAGAACCATCGTTCGTTTAATGCCCTGCCTGAGAATAGTAGGGGAAATGGTGAGATCCCGTGATTTGGTGAACTCGTGGTTGGAAGGAATACTTTGGATCTATTTGTGCGTGTTGACCTCTCTTTCTATTTGCTCCTCCGAGTTGTATTAAGATTTTATTTCTTAATTATTTCTAGAGAGAGAGAAGTATTGTGTTGTCAACATCGATCTACAGTATGCAAAACTCGAAATATTGATGTGAACGGCGATGAAGATTGAAGGAGAATCCCACTCAAAATAATTTCCATTAAAAAATGAACAGATATTTAAAGGTGGAAATAAGCAGAAGCCAAATTTAGCATTGTGAAGTCACAAGACGACGAGAAATGAGGTGCTCGAAAGACGAGGAAACACCAAAACAACAATGACTTTGTGATCACATATCCAGCACATCCAGACCACATGTTGATTCCAATAATTAAGAGATTAACAGTGAGAAGCTGATTTGCTATTTCTGCAATGACCAACCTATAAAACCAAATTGAAGATGCTCCATGACAACTCATTGTATTGATGGATGGATGCAAATTATAACCCATCTGTAACTTTCCATCCACCACTGCATTGCACTGCCTTAGTAGCACGGATGGCAACCATGTACATTGATGTCATTGGCCTAACTCATAGTTATTGTACATCCATTACAATAATAATCAACCTTTCTTTAAAAATGTACTCTACACATTATTTTTTTTTCTTTCAAAAAGGAGAAGATAAACATATTGAAGTAAAAAAAAGAGTAAACCTTGTGTTTTGAAGATCAACTCTTGCGTGGTTTGCTACACATTACATCTTAACCATCAGATGTTTCCTTAAAGATAGATAATATTAATAATAATTCCTCTAGCATGATGTGAACAACAAATAGAATACATGGAAATATACAAACCCATATATCAGCATGTATTAGTTCAATGGATCACATAAGGCTACATCAAATCAAATGTAGGGTCAAGATGAGGCTAATTTAGCCACCTTACCGTGCAAATGAAAATTATTCTTGTCACTCAAAACTTGAATAACCCAATTCACAAAGAAGAAATCTTATCAAACACCAAGGATTATTGTCAATGAATGTGGAAAGAATGTCATACAAAACAACTATTCATATTCATGCATGTCAATTTGAGATAGGAGCACAGAACATTTATTATGAATCTAGACATCTAGTCAAACAAGGATTAAAAAAGATGCACCATTGTGCATGAAACCCACATACAAATCATAACCAAAGCAAGCGTAACAAATAAGAGAAAAGGCAAGATCTACAGGAGAGAAACATCCAATAACAAGACAATTTTGAGCACGCTAATTAACTAAAGAGAAACATCAACATTAGTATTTGAGAAACACTCTCAAATTTTACAAGAACAAAAACTACGTCATCTTGAGTTCACCTAAACAAACAAATTAACCTCAGCAGATCACAAGAACATCAAAATTCCTAAAGACTAGACTTAATGATGGCAACAAGTAACTTAAAAATCAAAACTGACAAAGGATGATAAATGTAAAGCTCTCTCACTCTCTCTCTCTTTCTCTCTAATCAAACAAACTGAATCCCATGTCATCGTCACTCTCTTCCTTGGGCTCCTCCTGCAACGAAAACAACAGCATCATCAACAACAGTGGAACAAAACAAATGAAACCCTTTATCCACTTCGATGAAATGATTAGCATTCTCGTGTAACGAATATAGGAAACAGAAAACAAAGAACAAAAAATGTCACCTTTTTCTCCTCAGCAGCAGCAGCGGCTGCAGGAGCAGAACCACCATCGCCAGCGGCCGGGGAAGCGGAGGCTCCAATAGGTGCACCACCACCTCCTGCAAGAACATTCAGAGACTAAGTAAAATGGGATCAAAATCCAATTTTTCTCAGCCAAAATTTCAAAACGGAGACGACGAAAAAGAAAGCAACTAAATCAAACCGGATCCCACGCTCAAGATGAGGTCGTCGACGCTCCTCTTCTCGAGGAGCTTGGCGAAGAGAGGCGCCCAGTAGGAGTCGATCGTCACGTTGGCGGCCTTCACCAAGGTTGAGATTTTCTCTGACTGATTGTTTCGGAAACGCAAAACAAAGAACCAAATCAGATAGCACCGAGGAAAAAAGAACTACATGATCGCTAGGAGCAAAACAACCACAAAAAAAAAAAACAAGTGGGAAGCATGCCGTAATGGCGATGCCGTCATCGTTAAGGATGAGAGCAGCGTAGGTGCAGGCGAGCTCTCCGATCGATGTGGCGGCCATCGGTCGACGAAGAACTCTGCAACCAATTGACGAATGAAAGAATAAAACAACAGATAACAAAAACGAAAAAGATCTGGAGGAAAGTGGGAGAGAAGCTTACCTTGGGAGATATAGGCGATCAAGAAGAAGAGAAAAGAGGGGTTCTCGACGGCGGCAAGCGGGAGTAGTGGGATTTATAGGACAGAAGAACTAGGGTTTCTCGGGCACGCTGTGAGCGAGAAAGCGCGGCTCGACGGTTCGGCAGTCCACGCGGTGCATTGCAATTTTTTATTTTAATTATTTTTTAAAGATATCTTGAGTTCGTTGTTTCAACTGCTTACGGCTTGAAAATGAATAATTTAGAATAAATAATTTGTTCGTATTCTTCTCGCGCTTCGTAGATTTGAATTGACCGTGTAATTTAAAGATTACACTTAGGTTTCATTTTACCTAATATTTTGGATGATGGGCGACGCATATGGTTGGTAATTGGTACTGGCACGAGAATATACGTTGCATATATATTCACGTTGAAGTTGAGAGGTGCTTGTCACTTTTACGCTTAATATCTCTGAACTACGGTAAACAATCATATGCGCACATACAGGTTTAAGTCGAGTTGTTCTGGCTACCCTACCTCCAACCTTGGGCTGTGCTGTTTCGATTTTGATCTCTCTCTCTCTCTCTCTGATATATATACATAGAGAGAGGGGGGGGGGGGGTGGGTGGGTGGGGGGTGGGGTGAGTGTTTCTGTGGGTTGGATTCGAGTGTTCAAATTTGGGATTTGGAGCAACATTAACATGAATTCGAGCAGGATTGATATATCTCAACCGAACTCAGACCCAAAATTACGTTCAGACCAACCCAAGCTAGCCCACTGATAGATGAAGGCTTTGGATGTTAATAGAAGGAAAATAAGAAACTAAGGATCGTAATATACGACGTATAATATATATTATATCATAATTTGTAGGGACAACCAGAAACTTCGCTTAAGTTGACATGTAAAAACCTCAGGAGATCACACAGAACAGTCGACAAAGTTTGATCTACCATTTTAAAGGGAAAACAAACACAGAGAAGTGATTCAGCCATTCGTGTGCACAAGCTCTTATACATAGAATTCCAAAACAGTAATACCTCAAACTAAACTTCATGCATAGAGTGAAGCAATGCAGTAATTTGGAGCATTAAACGGATGCCGAAGGTTTCAGACTCGCAACTGGAGACTCTATGGAGTAGTCGTGAAACCTGGAGAAAAAAAGAATGTATCTGTTTAAAGGCCTTTTTTTGAGACCAAGATGTACAAAGTGTAGTCATAGAATGCATAACAGCTATAAAACCAACCAACTGGAACTGCAAAAGTGCGTGTTTAAAGAAATCCTTTTGTATTCATCCCACCACAATTTTCTTTATATTTTTCTAAGATGAAATACACCAGCATAAGAATAGTTAGCAATACAGGGAACTGCATGTAGTGAGCATATATCAAATCAAAGTAATTTGTTATGGTACCAGCTAGAGACAGCAAAGAAAAAAGTTACTAATCCATGGGGTTGTCCAACAAGCTTAATAAATCCATAGCTATGAAGAAAATTTCTGTTGATAATCTGGTGGTAACACTCTGTGTTGATTGTTGATTTCCAATTCAAAAAATGCATCACAAGTCTATATGTTTATGTTAATCCTAGTTTGTTTTCCTTATCATGCTTTCATCTATTATCTATATTAAATGAGAGAAGCATCATGTCTTTTAAAATCTATGAATACACTAAATATGATTTTTCACTCAGCTACTGTTCAGCATTTTAAAGATTACCTGCCATGGTCAGCCTGACTTTGATCTAGACCTTGATCTGTATGTACAACACAAAATGTTGGTTGGAGTAAAATGAACGATGCAATAATGTTAAATTTATAGAAAATTAACATATAACACAGAAACACATATCTATTTTTACATTAAATTACCTTGAGATTCTGGCTGGAGACAGAGATCTGGGTCTTGGAGATGCAGACTTGGATACGGATCGTGAAAGAGGCCGTTCAATTGATTTGCTAAAGAAAACAGAAAATCAAAAATCAGTTACATTACATTAAGATTATTTGGAGTTGCATCAACTAGGACCACAGGAGATGTAAATAAATCCTTAATCTCTCAATGCAACCAATTACTTGTACTAGCTTTAAACAATAAGTGTAAGTTTAAGGAGGATCCTTGGGAGCGAAGCAATAAATAAAACTCAAGATTCACCTCCGACTCCGTCTAGGGCCTCTGCTTCTGCTGCGGCTTCGGCTTTGGCTTCGACTCTTTGACATACTTCTCTCGTAGCTTTTTACCTAGAAAAACAAGGGGCAAATGAAATAGAAAAAGAAGGGGGTACATTTGTTAAATCAAATTATAGAATTTATACTGTCAAACTGTTCTTAATTTCTAATAATCAAATAATTATTTAGTAAAAAATAGCAGACAATTAAAAGTTTGTTAAATCAGATAAAAATTTCAGGCAGAAAATCATCCAAGCAAGGAAAGTAGTATGCAGATGTGAAATCTCAGCAAAATCAGCCTTAACTACATGACAAAATGTGTCGGCATATGTCACTTTGTGAGCATTTCAGTTGTAAATGGATATTGATTCTGTATAGTTAAAGTTTGTTCTTGTTTGTACCTGTTTAAGACTATGCCGAGCTACTTGCATCAATGCACTTCCATGTCTTACTTGGACCCAAGCCAATAATATCATGAAGTGATATAAACATTTTTGCACAAATATATTTTTTCTTATTGTTCTGCAAACATACCTTTATTTTTTTTTACATTTATTTTCCTTATTTTTTAACATTTTTATTTTTCTTATAAACATCTTTTTGCTTGTTATTCCCACAAATATCTATTTTACATATATAACCATGAAATCCCAATCTATGATGCATTATAAGCTGGTTACTACTGGGTATCCCAATCTATATCAACTTGGAATAGGTGATGTGCAACTAGTTGTATATTTAATTGAAACACTGGAACATAAAGTCCAACAACATTCAATATTCACATGGTAAGAGAAAACAAACTCAAAGTACTAGGATTTTGTCCAATATGTTTATCCCTCTACTCAACATAATAAGAAGCAGATTTTGTTAAATCAAATTCCTATATGACAGTTAATAGGCATTGAAAATAAGCAAAATGTAATAACTGTTTCATTGTTGCTTTATTTCATAATTCACACCCAAGATTTTTGATAGAACATACCCGAATATAGGATCTCGAAAAGGGATTTCTAAACTCAGAGTCATCAAGTTTCCTTATCTGGAAAGCAAAAAAGAACATTAGGAAGCCATCGATAACATGCATTCTAAAAGAATGACAAATGGCCAAGCAGGGAACTTACTGCATATTTCATGTCTTCATAATTGGTATAATCAACCAAACCCATCGCACCTGGAAAAATAAAAGCAAAATTTTATGCAACATTGATGCATGCAGCAGAAGTAGGAGATGGAGATGGCACAACTAGCAAATAAATGAGAAAACAGGCGACAAGAGATTCCAGGTTGAACAATCAGCAAACCCTGACAGGTGCTGTTGGTTTGAGTGATAAAAGAGATCGGCTGCTTGATCAAACATGTACAATTAAATCTGGCACAAGGGTGTTTCAGCTTTGGATTTGTCTGCAAATGGTGATAGATTATGGATGCATATCATATGCCTGTCTTCATGTGTAATATTATAAACAAAAGGACAACCATATGTGGACTAGGTTTCACTATGTTGTATACATAATGTAGCAATAATGTGATTATTTTATGCTCTCAAGTATAATTCCACAGGGAGTGCACATTCCATTAATATGCGGGGTCTGAAAACTGAAGCTCATAGTATCGGCTTCAATATTAGAAAGAAATTCTAGAAATACCTTATCTCATCAGGATACCACATAAACCTTACAAGTTTATGGGTATTGATATCCTACACAGGCAAATATCCCTGCATGTCCCTATTTGACAATAGCTAGATACACAGGATGGGAATGTCAAATCTCTATCACAAATTAGGCATTTATCAATACTGGAAAATTTTTACCATGCTGTACTACATATGAGATTCAGTCATAAGCAAAGTTTTATTTTATTCTCCCTTCCTGATCCAGTCATAATATTAGAAGTAATTATATCAAAGTCGACTTAAAAGTCATGTACAACCGGACAAGGACTTCTGTCATAACCAAAGCCTTCTCTTGTTTTCCCTTCCTGACAGAACTTAGACAGCAAGGGTTGCTCATTGATCCATGCATTTAGAAGTCATAAAAATAGAAGCCATCGACAGCCAGACAAGACTCTAGCAAGCACTGGGGTTCTGCTAAAATGCTCATTTGCCTCCAAAAGGAATATCCTACTGCAAAAATTCCAGGTAACACCACCATAATGCCAACATGTTGGCAATTCGACCAATAAGGTAACAGTGATTACTATCAATTTTCCCTGTACAAATACTCAAGGCTCTAGGTCAAGTAGTCAGAGCATATGGCATATAACTTACAAGTCCACATTAGTTCATTTTCAGAACCATATAACATTAGTGTATTATGTTTTCAATTTTCAGAAGAAAATAGAGAATAAAATCAATAGTTATACTTTGCAGTCATAAAATAATGATGTTACCTCCTGACACAACAAGAAGAGTGGAGAGCATAAGGGTACAGACTACTATTTATCTCAAAAAAAAAAAAGAACCCCTGATTTTGGAAAATTCTCAGCATTATATATTCTCATGCATTTATCAGTGAGAAAGAAGAACATAATAAGGGCCAACTGTATGGCAGCAAATGCTGGATATATTTCAGTTATCCAACAATTTTTTGCTGATTTTGATCACTAATTTTATTTAAGTGATAAACATAAACTAGTAGTTTATTATCAATTATCCTAAACAAATACCTAACTTCCTTGCTTGTCCTAGTCAAATTTAATCAATTTTTTTGGTGGAGTTATATCTGAACATATTATCCGAAACAAAGAAATGTCTAGTTTAAGTAAAAGGTGGACCTAATTTAGTCCTTTTCTAAACTCAGGATGACTGACTGAAAAAGGATCTTTAGTTAAAATTATTTTAAGAGTTCTGGTTGGCTGCATAAAGTGACTTTGTCCTTGGCACATTTGGAAATATTACAGTGGCAGACATCCCTTCTCCATTATTTCTCCTTATTCTATTCAACTCATGGTCCCCTTCCTCTCTTCTATATTCTTCTTGGTCTCCTATCTCTTATACCATGCCGTCTGTTTCATCTGCTGCATTTATAATCCCTTGGAGCTAGCAATGAGAAAATAAATTTAGGAAATTATTTAGTGCACCATAATCTATGACAAGGTCACTCAAATGTGTGCCCAATGCATGTCTGACAACAGCCAAACATATAACATATATCGGGAAAAAGTGTATATGCACGCAGGCATTCAGGAGTTCTCTATTTTTTAATGGTGAAAAAACTGTAAAAATTGAATGTCACCTGTGAATATTATGTCACGTTTGCAAATGTTATCATAAATTCACAATGAAACACTAAAATGATTTCAGGACCTACCATCACCATCACGGAAAACTTGTGCAAAACATACATCTCCAGCCTTCCTCATATGATCCTGAGAGGTCAGGAGGTGTAAAACACAGAAAAATGGAAACAACAATCTATAAGGTATCCCCTAAAAAGTTTACACACCTTCAGATCCTGCCATGAAGCTGAAGAAGGAAGTCCCTTCACAATTACTGCAGAAGTTGAGATGTGTTACATATTTCAGAACCTTAGCACAAAAGATCGCTATGATGAATAGCAAAAGATACCACAATATGTTATGAAATTATTATTAATCACCTCGAAATTCAGAACGGTGTGAAACTCCAAATTTGTTGCCTCCACTCCCATGGCGACCACCTCGCCCAACCGAAACTGACTGCCCTCTGCCACCATGGGCTAGCTCAACCTTTTTATTGAAAAAGGATCAATAAATTGAAAGTTGATTGCACACATGGTCCACAAACATAAAAGATAATTTTAATACCCTAAGCCGGTGCCCATCAAAATTGTAGCCATCACGACCCCTGACTGCGTCTTCGGCATCTCGTGAACTTTCAAACTAAATAAAAAACAGTTTGAATTATAGAACTTAGAAGCCTAAAAATGTAATATAACAAATTCCACATTAATAAAATTTACCTCAACAAAACAATAACCAGGAGGGCGAGGTGGATTCTTCAATTGAACTTCCACTATGTGGCCATACTATAACAAGAACAAGTTAAACATATAAAAAGTAATGATGGTTGAACCTTCTAAGACACAACATTATTGCAATAAACAACATAATTTACTTAACAAATCCAGAAGAGTGAAGCCTCATGCATATTTCACAAAAAATTATACCATCAAAATTGACTACATGATCAGCAATATCTCAGATCAGAATCAAATTCTTGGATGTTTAACAATTAAGTGATCTACTCAAAATTTCAAATGGGATGTGTTTTGCATGACCAAATAACTCATATCTAATTATTCTTGTAGGCAAAAATCATATGCAAAAACATGTTAAAAACTAAAAACTGCAATGCTCTGCTCCTACATATCAGATTGTAGAACTAAAAATCCAATACTTCATGGTACAACACCTGCTTTAAATTGATCCATCATTGTGAACAATAACCTACCTGAATCCTTGCACCAATTCTGTCTGCAAGTTGGTGAGTGTCAAAAAATCGTAAAACAAGAATTAGCTGCCCCGTATTATACGGACAACTTTTGGATCAAAGGAAGCTTCAATTGGTATGAAATGATGTCTCAATATGTTGGGGATTAAATTATTAGATAGGACCATGGTTACAAATATCGGTTGAACCACTACATACCAACTGTATTTACTGATCCTTAGTTGGACTGGTGCTAGAGGTACAGTCAGTATTCAATTTTTATTATATTTTCCCACTGACGATAAATGGCACAGGATGTTACCACTCAATATATTGATGGCAACCAAAACTTTAATCCTTGAGAACGACATTAAACAAAGTAATTCATTGCCCCTCCAACTGCTTCGTAATTAGAACTTGCTAACACTACCTAATTAATGAATATGGAACAGGTTCAATTGAGTTGGTCCAGCATTGGTACTGTCCTCCCCATAAAATATAGGTGATATACACTTCTCATAGTCGTATGTATCAGAAGTAGTGACCTGATCCTACAAAATCTGTATGCACCAAAACTGCCATGCCAATGCAGCAATTCAAAAATTACATGTATAGCATGTATGAACTAAACTTTTCTGGAACATGGCTAGACGTGTGACAAACAAGGCCTCTGAGAGTGTCATATTATGCTAGCAGATGGATGGTGTTTGGTTGGGCTGGAGCATGAATAAAATAATTTAACCAGGTACTAAGAAGCGAATAATGCAGGGCAAGAGTCCTAATAAAAATCAATAATTGGAGAAATTCATAGATTCATCAAATAAATAAGAGAACTAACACACAATGAGCATCTGACAAATAGGTTGTAATTCAAACCTTGTAAAATAAATCTTCAACTTCTGATTCTCGTATGTCTATAGGAAGGTTGCCCACGTAAATGGTACGACTCAACCGAGCACTCATGATCAGCACTATGGATGTAAACCCTGTAAAAGAGAAGGTTCAGACGCAACAAGCCAAACATCAAATCCATGTTTTTTAGTTTCTTGCTTCCATGGTAATGATGATTCTTCAGAGTGACAAGGACCCATGTTGATATTAAAGTTGAGAAAAAAAAAGTCCAAACTGTGAAGCAAACCAATAAAGCAACTCTTGATGCGAATGGTGCTCCCCAAGCTCCATTGCCCAAGCACTCCAAAAGGCTCCACAGCTATAATCAATTGAAATTATATGTTGGATAAACCATCCACTTTAGTTCTCCTCTGTGAATGCCAGAACCTCTCAAAGTACCTAAAACTCCAAACAGATTCCTCCCACTCCTCTATAGCCCTATTGACAGCTCCAAAGCTCACATTTCCAGCATCCATCATCTATCATAAAGGATTTGTGGTTGTTACAACATACAGTAAGGTTTGAAATAGATCTACGCATTTACCTTTAGAGATTCCTTCGATAAAGCACTGATGGAACAAGACCTGGAATAAGTATAATAAAAAAAGACTTAGTCTACCTCTGGTTTAGCCATCACCACTAAAAGTTAGTTCCATAGGACGGTGAGACAAAGAACAAACATGCAAACAGTGTAAGTGTTTCATGTACAATGTTGACATAAATAACCACACAATATATTGTTGCTAATTGCATCTCAGATACAAACAAATAAAAGTCAAGTTTAACCAAAGATATGTAAGGAGGAAGGAGTGAACAGAGCTCGTAATGTTCAAAAAATTGAAGAACAGATGGACCAAAACAGAACACAAGAAGTCAAAACCGAAACTGCTTCACTATATAATTAGCTTCTCTGGGAAAAAATGGGGAAAGAAATAAACCCCAAATCAATCGACGTTAAGAACCTAACAGTGTCAAAGCGTAGATCTAACATCGATTGCAGAAACACCAGAGAAAATTCGATCAGATCAAGCATCGGCAGAGAACAAATCGCTGGGGAAACCAAATCAGATGCATATGAGATGACAGACGGCAAGAGGGAAGAGGGCGAACCAAAAGAGGAATTGACGACACGACCTGACGAGCTCCGTTTCGCCGAACCCTACCCTGCGTGCGAGCGACCGACCGACCGAGCGGGCATCTCGTACGAGCGGGCTATTTATAGCAATCGTGGGTTTCCCGAGTCGACCTAGTGATATCGTGACAAACACGTGACTCTAAGCAACAAAATTGGACCTTAAGCCGCACAGCAAGCCCAGCCCAACCCACGTGCTAAGTTGAGCCATCGGCAATTCACGACTTAACCCACGAAGGTTTATATTACTGATATATATATATATATATATAATTATTTATTTAAATAGAAGTTGAATAATGTGTTAGTTGCACTCATGTTGACAGACACATCAATTTTTTCTTTGGTTAATATTTTTTTTCTCTAAAAACATAGATAAACTAATGTTAGAGGAAGGGCGTATTTGATATTAATTTCATGATCAATGATCCTTTATAGATCGTTGATTTATGGGAGCCCAATCCAGAAGCTTGTGAAAAGCCTCTTAACCAGACTAATTTAAGGGAGGCGTGAGCTGGATCTGCTGTTTGTCTCCATCAGCAGCCATAATTAGTTCTCTGCCCTGTCTTAGTAACTCGTTCCTTCCCGTCTTAGACAGCCAACGGCTGGATTAAGAAGAGAGGCTTGCGAGGGATGAAGACAAACGTCACATCTCAATGCTACCCGTGTCGGTCCACTAATACAACTGGGATTTCTTTCTCGCGTGTGGACCCCACACGCTGAAAGAGGGCCCTCCGCTGCTTGTGCCTGAAAAAACACTGAACCAAATCATAAGATTTTGGATCGGCAAAATGATGTGGGGGTGAATTTGGATTTAAAAAAATATATGAAAACATCGATACATAAAATATTATGGACGATTTTTAAGAAAATATTTATATTTTGGATATTTTAAATTAATTTTTTTTATTTTTCTTAAATAGCATCTCTAATTCAAAAAATATCTAAATTATTTTTTATTAGCTTATAATATTTTAATTTATTATAGTGTTTTAACTGTCACAATAAAATACTATAAAGTATACTTAAAAAATATTATAGATTTATTTAAAATATTATAAATGATCAAAATGAACTCTTGACATCAATAAAACTAATTACGAGTCTAAAAAATATGATATTATATTATTGTATGAGCAATAACATAATACTATAATGCATGAAGTTTTTTTTTATAATTACATCAATGCATGAAGTGAACTGATTCATTGTTATATAAGTTGTGATATTTTTGAATGATATTACAGTGTTTTTATCATCTTTCTAAATCAACTTTCTGGTCTGTTTTTGTTCCTAAACCAAAAAAAGACTTATATTAAACATAACTAATAATGATAACTTAGTTTATGTTAAATTTGAGTTAATCATAGTATTTTTATGTAGACTTATAATATTTTTTAACGATATATCAAAAATACTATATCCTCATTGAAAAACATTATAATCAGCATGACAATAGACTGATTCACATTATGGATCAACCCAATGTGAACGGTCAAAGTTTTTTTAGTCATATGTGGGGGTATTTTAGAGGGAAAAATAGAAAATTTGATAGGAAAAAATGAGAATTATTATATACTTTTCGATAATCTGTCCTAAGTATTAGTATACATTCTTATTATATAATATATTATGTAATATATCAGTTTAATTTGGAGATGAACTTTATTTACGTAGCAGACAGGCACGTGCTCTTCTTGACCAAAGGAAGCCGGCCTCGGCCGGACGGGGGCGGGTTGCTTGGACAGGTCGAGAGGGGCTGAAATATTCGTGTGATGATCATCTGAAGCCGGCCGCGGCCGGACCGGGATGGGGTGCTTGGCCAGGTCGAGAGCGGCTGAAATATTCGTGTGATGATCACCCGATCGACCGTCCACGCGCGTCACGTCACCCTCGGCTCCACCTCGCACACCAAACACAACTGTGCACTCCACGTTGTTGAGCATGGGCAATTATTCGCCTATTATTCTTGGCACCACAATCACTAGCCTTGTTAATAAGACTCCAACTAAGATCTAATAATTACCTAACCGTATTTTCTACCGAGACATAATATATAATAATTACCTAACTGTGTTTTCTACCGAGACATGATATATCATAAGTTGTGTCTCAAGTTTGAATTCATATATACATCATTTAATATAGTAATAATAAATTTTATTACTTAAAAACTATATAATTATTATTAAGAAAAAAATCATTGATTTTCTGATCAACTTGACATAATTTGAACCTGTATACATAGTATTATATGAAGTAAAAATATCAAACTCTCAAGATATCACTTAAACAAAATTCGAGTTTGAAAAAAGAATATCGATCCTATCCTTTCAATGTTTAATTAGAGATATATTAGTGTAAACAAAGTAGTTAAAAAAAATCCTTTATACTATGTTCTAAGGATAAAATTTTTTATAAAAAATAATTTTTAATAATTTTTTCTTAACTTTTCATCTATGTGAGCGACAAATAAAAGGAAAATCTAGTTTATAATTATTTGTCTTATACTTTTATTCACATGCATAAAAGAGTGATAGGTGACTTTCGTCTTCTCTTTATATCTCACTGGTCATATTACAATTACATATTAGATAAATATTGATTGATGATATTCTTCATATTAATTATATATTTATCATCAAAAAAATTTAATATATAAAATAATATATATTTTTGCATCATATATGGTTATATATACTTATCGATAAAAATCACGTTTACTAAAATCGATTTACCACCCCTCAAACTTATCATAATGAGTATGGCACATTTACCTTAATAGATTTAGTATCATAATGAGTTTTTAAAATATATTAATATAAAATTAAAATATAATCAATAATTAATTTATGTTAGCCAAGGAAGATTAACTAGAATGACATGTAAAATTTTTTGTATTTTAAAGGTATATACTATAAACTTAAATATAAGAGGACAAGAGTGTAAATTGCCTTATATATATATATAATTTAAGACAACCCTTAATAACATCAAGTCAAAACAAAGAGGGGAGATCTCAAGCACGTTCAAATTCTGAAGTGCACGAATCCAGGGTTTTTTGTTTTCGTGTTGCTTGATCGCGGAGATGCTGAGCCAAATTCCGAGGCCCCAATGGGCACGGAGAGCCCTATTCGCTAATAGATGAATTTTGATGACGTGGTGCTCTTGGATTCGTTGGGTGGACTCGGGGTATTCGTAAAATATGGAAATAAAACATGGGCATTTTGAAAACCATGTTTCCGTTTTTTGTTTTCTAAAACATTGGTCTTTTGTTTTAGCAAACGAAAAAGACGTCGTCTCCTTCGTGTCCTCTCTCTCTCTCTCTCCTCTCCCGCTCCTTCCCACTCCCTCTCCCTCTCCCTCTCCCTGTGATTTCTTTAATCCTCGTGAGCCCCCAACGCCATCCCTAGCCTACTTTTTCTTCACCTCCTCGATCCCCATCCGTCTTTTTAATGCCTTCGGATTAGATCTCGTCACGGGAGAGGAGACAAAGAAGAGAGAACAACAGGTAGCCGGCAGCAGCAGCTTCAGGAGGAGGACGAAGAAGAATCCGATGATGACGAGCAGATAAGGTTTAGCGTTCCGTATTACCTGGTTTGCTCGGTGGTTATCTTGGCGGCTGGTCGATTTCGTGCTGACCACATTCCCCTGATTTCTCCACTTCCAGGTGATCTCTTGTTTTCCGTCTCACATTCGGTACTTCTCGGTTCTCATCGTTGGATTCTCCTGATATTATTTGATCTGAAGCTTTTCTAGTCATGATTTGTCGGCCGATATTTCTTTCTCGTGGTGTCCTTGACATCACTAGAATGTATATGGTGGGGAGAGATCAGAGAGTTCCAGTTCTCTAGAATAATTATTTCGCTACCGTAGATGAGTTTTACCCCCTGCAGTCCTAGAAAACTGTTTCATAGGATTCGCTTTCTTGGCCAAAATTGCATAAAGATTGGATTTTGCATGCTGAAAAACCCTCGTACATGTCTATCCCCACCTTTTTTTGGAGCCAAAAAGGGGCCCCTCTTTTTCCCATCAACTTTTTCTCGCGGTAGAATTCTTGTTTTGGAAGTCAAGGTTTGATGTAGATTTTGTATGCATACACTTTGGCTCGTTGGAATGCTCAATCCAACATGACTTTATATTGATCCTTGTATTGGTTCCAAGGTTTAGGAAAAAGAGGGGGTGCAAGAAGGTTAGTTGCGGTGCATTAGGAGGAAGTGTGTGGAAAGTCTGTTGCTCTTGATCCACAGAAATGACTGTCGGCAGTCCGCCCATAGCAGCCCCGGGTGCCAGGCCAAGCCAATCATCCTTCAACTCCAGCAATGGGAATGCAACGCCTTTGCATACTTCTGCTGCCAGCGTAAACGGTGATGGATATGACAGTGACGGATCTTATTTTGCTCCTCCGTAAGTTTAAAATTTCTTCGTTGTTCGTTCCAACAACTGTGGAATTATATAAAGATTGCTTTCATTGTTTTGGTAGTACTGACCTGCATTCTCTGATGGGTTAATGCTAGATGTGTAAGAACATTAACCCAGAAATCTTCTCACCTGACTTTTCAGTTGTGCATCTGCAATAAAAATGCCTTGGTGGAATGGGGCTATCTTAAAAAGTTGAACAGAACTATCTTGAGAAGTTCACCACATCGATAGACTTCCAACCTAGTTTTCTATCTACGGGAAACACACATGTTAATCTTACACTCATAAACTATGAAGCGTGTGGGATCTATTTGTTTTTATTTCATCACTATGTATGAGTTTTAAACCCATACTTTGATGATGTCTTGTCTGACTACCAACATCGAATTTTAGATACAGTGCCAAATGTTGATTTCTAGAAAATCATGTTAATACCAAAACCTTTATTTTACTTTAAATGTATAGATGATGAGAAGATTCATTTACATTAGGAAAACTCAGCCTTAATTGTTCTTAACATGATACATGTACCTTCGCATTTTTCATTTATTTTGGGGACACATCTTCATATCTATAGCTCCATGGATGTTTTCCTTTATTCTCTACTTTCTCCATCTGTTCGAACTACTGAATTTAAGGTCAAAATCTTTGAAGCATCTATTATGTGACATAACAATTAGTTCATTAATGCTAAATACAAATTAATATGTTAAGCATGGAAAAAGAAAGGAAGCCCAATACACGAGGCTCCCGCCAATGTAGGGTTTGGAGAGGGTCAATGCATGTGGCATGCAACCAAAGAGGCTGCTTCATAATTTGGGTACTTGCTCAGCTAGGTCTCAAAGGAGCAAATTTACACTCATCTCATTGTTTTTGTCGGTGGATGATGCCTAGCGTTCACTTTCTGTTCATGGTCACTTCGACACACATCCTTGTATGTTCCATAATTTATATGGTCATTGTAGAGGAGAACATAAGAGAAGCTGAACTAAATGTTTCCATTGTTTCATATGCTTATTCTTTGACGATTGCTTTTGCAGTACCCCAAGGACCCTATCAATGTCTATACCGGCAGATCTTGCTGGTGCTATATCTTTGATCGATAGGTTTCAGGTATGCATTTGAACCTTCACTGGTTCTCAGCAATTATCTCTGACTGACAAGAACATATATGCATGTAAACATTGATCTTTCCTTAAAATCTTGTTTTCATTTAATTAGTGAAAGATGATTACTTTGGTACATAAATTGACTTGAAATTTTTTTACCTGTCTTGTTCAACTTGTTCTTTTGTGAACTTTAAGCCAAGGGAAAATATTTTTCTTGGAATGGATAACTACTAATTACAGCTAAACATTCTACATATCAGCATACTTATTTATAGTATCCATGTTGACAAGTATCTGGTCATGTATGCTTGGACAAGAATTTCAAAATGTGAAGTTATGTCATAAATTCATCAAGAGATTTGTCAAATAGAGGATACTGAAACCACACAGGTGCAAAATTTTGCCTTTTGTTTGTGGATGTTAAAAGACATTATGATCAATATTATCAAATATCAAATATGCTAATCCCATAGCAATGGATTCCTTTGGTATCATATTATAAATTGTCATTATTTGCCCTCTCCAGAATTTGACTGATCTGAACACTATTACTTTGATCATAGTTAGCAATATGATGAACGAGGGGAATAATTACAAATTCATCATAGAGAAGATTCTTTTTCTCTGATTTATTAGGTTTTTAAATTAAATTATATCTGGTAGTTTGAAAAATAAAGCTAATTCTAAAGCCAAAATATCATATTACTTTATTCTCTTTATGTAGTGTCTGTATCATGCATATGACTAATGTACCATGATATGTATAATGATTCTGTGATGCTGCATGTTTCATCTTCCTAATGAAGTTGGGTATGTGTAATTTGGCTGGCGATTTTCTTACATTGCTTGGCTCTGAAAGTTCCTTTTTTGGATTTAGTGCATGTTTCCAAAGAAACATATTTTATATGTTAACTGGCTACCTTATGTAGCTCATATTGGCAGCCATTACAAAAAACCACCAAAGTCATCCTTCACTTTATCTATGCCTAAATCCTGCAAGTGATCTTGTGTTGGGAAATCTTGAGGTGGCATCACATGCGCAGTGGAATAACAGAAAATAAAATCCTAGATTTCTACAAAAAAAAGGTTTCATCGTCGTGCGAAGATTGGTGCGACAAAAACCGCAAAACTAAAAACTGTACGTATAAGAAAAATATGTTACCTAAGGTGATCATATATCTCTAAAATCCTGCAGATCTATGGGAGAGGATGAAGGAGGTTAACTGTCCTCTCTAGCGATGATCCACACGGTAGGGGCTGTGAAGATGCTCCTCAAATCGCTGCACGATCTCCTCACTGTATACACCACGCAATCAAGAAGGGGTCGACCCTTCTTGCAATCCACATGCCCCAAATAGAGGCTACTGGCTGAGGAGAAGAGAGAGAGTGAGGAGAATAGGAGGTGGCAACCAAAAGGGCCTAGCCTATGGCCCTTTGGTTCCCTCCTATTTATAGAGGCCCTATGTTAACTTAACCCTAATAGATTCTGCCCTATTAGATTTTGGATCTCCATTCAACTATCCAAGCTTCTTAAATTAGTGGATCTCTATCTAATAATCTCTCACAGGCTCTTATTGTATCTCATCTATAGGATCTAATAATTCAGGAGTTTATTGGATATCCATTAAGATAGGGGCTCCAGCGGATATCTCAAATCCGAACTTCTACTTGTCGCAACACCTACTATATGCGTGTGATCCTCTAGGCTCAATATCGAGCTTGCCGTGAGTCATACTTGTCAGAACTCCTTCTGACTTAGTGAATTATTATCTCCATAGTAATTCACTCGACTAATCGATTACGGACGTAGTAGGTCATTACGTCATTAGTCCATAGTAATTCACTCCTTTGGACCCATCCGTCCTCAGTTATCATGTATCTATAGTTCTTAATCCATCTAATATCCCAGAGATCTTATATCGGGTATGGTGTTGTCGGGCCTATATGGTTTCTACTCGAGTTTCGCTCTAATCGGATTCTCCTAGAGAACTCTTTCTCTCTTAATCTGAATGACCTTGGCTAGGGATTTGCCTGAGCAAAAAACACATAGGATATTCCTCTCATGACACTGAGAGTGGAGGATCCTCTATTGATGCTCAATTACCCTCGTAAGGTTGACTATCACTCCCGATGATCGGTTGTGCTAGATCTGAATCTTCTAGACCTATAACTCCGATATTAAATAGTGAAGTACTCATACAAGACATCTTTAGTGTCTCAAGTTTAAGGACCAGATACACCACTAGGACGACGGAATCGTTGTTTGACAATGAGGTATCATCAATCATCCAACATTTCGTAAGCTGATCAATCAGTGAACTCATTCTCTAATGAGCACCTGTATTGTATTCCTAGTGTCCCCATACGAGTAGTTATGAGACCAGCCGCCTCTATCATATGGACGGGTATATAGTACACCAGCCTGTCCGGTTATCTCGATATCCCTCTAGAGTAACATATGATTGAGATTATTTAGGGTCTGTGTTCAAAAATGAATCGATCTTATTATCGTGGTCTCATTATGATTCGATTCTCATTGCATAGATCCATTAATATCACAATATATATATGCAACAAGCAATATAAAGTGAGAAAAATATCAAATAAATAATAAGTAAAAAGAGTGTGTATCATGTCACACGTGCTATCACTCATGTGATTGGCTTGTAAGGCACCTATGACTAGCATCTTGATCCATATTCGGATAATATATTTCTCATTCATCCTGATTTCTTGCATTACATAATATTGTAATTTTAGTCATTCATAAAACTAGTTCTATTTTCTTTTTCTTTTTCTAGAAAACAAGCTTTTTGACTTGTTATTTTTATCCTTTTTTAATCACTAGTTGTTCTCTATCCTGATTCAACATTTGCTTTTGATTTTTTAACTGGACACATGATTTCTTCATGAGGTGTGCATACTATTTGGTGCTAACTTCATGACACTAGAAATATCCTTGATTTTCATGTATTCTTCATGCAACTAAATGGATCTTTGCACTAGTTCTTTTTGATAGTCGTTGTGATCTTCTTGGAAAGTAGGCTCATTTGGCTTTTAATAGCTTTTGTTTTGAGTAAAATGCAGGCTAATATATTTTCAATCATTTGACAGAAAATTAATCAGTATTAAATGTGGGCCTTAGCATTTATGTTATGGAACTTCTTATTGCACTTCTCATGCTAAATGTGTTCGAATTGCCTTGTAGCTTTGGTTGCCACAAAAGATGACCACTAGTTATATAAGGTATCTTTTGCTTGTCTTGTATTCCATCATTATCTCAGTTTTGCCTTCTTTTCATAGGTAGAGGGGTTTTTGAAATCAATGCAAAAGCAGATGCAGTCTGCTGGAAAACGTGGATTTTTCTCTAAAAAATCTGTTGGCCCTCAAGTTCGTGAAAAGTATACATTGGAAGATATGCTGTGCTTTCAAAAGGTGACGCATCTTCTTTCTATTATATGGCTGCTTTGATAAAACACTTACAATTAGGTTTATCAGTTGCTGTGCAGAATTCTGATTACGCATGTGTGTGTGTGGGTGCATGTGTGTGCGGGTGCGTGGGAGTGTCCATGGGTGCATGCTTGCATTTACATGCGCATGTGTGTGTGAAGTGAGAGATAGATACAATATAGCCTGTTGTGTGCTTCTTAGAGCATACTAAAATTTGTTACATATTTTGGCAGGATCCAATCCCAACTTCTCTGCTTAAAATAAACAATGACTTGGTAAGCCGTTCCATAAAGTTGTTCCTGATGATTTTGAAGTACATGGGGATTGATTCTTCAGATAAAATAACTCCATTGAGTGTTGAAGAGTGTATAGAGCTTGTTGCAAAAATTTATAAGCACTGTTTAAAGCGTTCCGAACTTCGAGATGAGCTTTTTGTTCAAATCTCAAAGCAAACTCGCAATAATCCTGATAGGTAAGCTACACATGAGACGTTGGGATATTACAAACATTCATTGGTTTCCTGCATAAGTATGCTTCCTGTCAACATCATATCACTATCCGTCCTCACAATTGCATGGTATTGCTATATTCATGTCTGCAGAGATTCTCTAATAAAATCTTGGGAACTCATGTATCTATGTGCTTCTGCCATGCCTCCAAGCAAGGATATTGGAGCCTATTTATCAGAATATATTCATTATGTAGCTCATGGGATGAGCAATGAGCCTGAAGTTCATGTCCTTGCTTTAAATACATTGAATGCATTGAAGCGTTCAGTAAAAGCAGGACCTAGACTTACAATACCTACACATGAGGAGATTGAAGCTCTGTTAACTGGCAAGAAGCTTACAACAATAGCGTTTTTCCTAGATGAAACTTTTGAAGAAATTAGTTATGACATGGCAACAACTGTTGCTGATGCTGTGGAGGTACAGAATGATTCTTGTTGCTTTCCTTTTTCTTAATAAACTGTATATCTATTTACAGTTACATATGCAAAATTTACTTTGTGATGCTCTTAGGTCGGCCACCTGTTTACTTTTGTTTAATATCTATGTTGCATTTTCAGCCAAGTGTGAAAGAGATGTGAAGAAACTACTATTGATGATGAAAAACACAAATGCTGTGAACATTGGCATGCAAGCATATTTTTCAGATTGGTATACTGAATTTTCTTAAGAAACAATAAATTTATATTTTTGCCGGTATCACCTTGTTTGATATAAGATGATGCAATTCTCTAAGGTTGCTTGCTCCTCTTCGACTTGAGTGCCAATGGTTTGAGTCCTGGAAATAACACTCGCCCATACGTAAGCCTGCATACATTGACCCTCTCAAGACTGCAAATTGCAGAAATCCTGTGCATTGGGCTGCCTAAACACAAATATCCCAGTAGGTGTAACATATTGATTAGTATTGAAGTGACCTTGTTGGATTTGTCCTATTATGGACGTACATTTGTTGTTACATTTTCCCCTAACAACACTATAAGATCTAGGCTTGGCAACCCTTTAATGACGATTTTTATACTTCAGAATCTTCCTGCTAAAACAAAAAGTTCTTTGCCAAATGCACTTACGTTTTGTCAACTTTTGAGCAACTGCTCTGTGATTGTATACCTTTCAGATGGAGGCAACATATCCACTGGATACATTTTATGCTTGATGCATTCTCATGCAGTCATGCTAAATATAAAAACAGTGCAATGTGCTTGTTGACTAATACGATTGATTTGTTTCTTCATCAGGTAAATGAAAAAATGAATAGAATTTAAGTAGTAGCTGTAACATTACTTAATTGTTTTTCCAAACACATCTTAAATGTGGCCTAGATCCTTCAGTCTCCCTACCGGCTTTAATTGGTCAGAGTCGTCAGACCACTTCAGCATTTTGTTGCCTGAATATATATCAAGCACTTTCTGTCAAATGTTCCAGCAAGAAAGCATAGAGAAGGATGTTAAGAAACATTCATCTAAAGATTGTTAGACCTAACATGACTGGAACATTTCTAAAGGATTAGTAAAGGAATTAAGGAAGAACCAGTGAGTTATTGGCTATTCTAATATCCATACCCATAAAAGCAGCAATTGCCTAGGAAGCAGCATGTTAACTGCATTTCCTGTAATTTCCTTGGCTTTTGGTTGGTTGTAATCTAAGTCCATGTGATCTTTAGCAATGTATGGGCCTAAAATAATCATTCTTCTAATCATCAGAGAAAGATCAGTTTTTATATTGAGTTATGTTTGAGGTTCTTGATGATGAAATGTGATTTTCCTCTAGGAAATTGCAGGAATCATCAAACTCTCAGTTTATTCGAGTTTCAGTCTATTTGAGTGCCGAAAAGTTGTCAATGGTTCAAAGTGTGCTGATTCTGGCAATGGTAATTATTATCGCAAGGAAGTTCTATGATTGCAAGGAAAAAAAGTTGAATCCATGGTGCTTATTGTCTATGGTCTTTTTTTTCACACTATTAATGTGAGTGGCTATGTATTATTTTGCATGCAGAGGAATATTTAGCTTTAGATGATAACAAGTATGTTAGTGATTTGCTGGCTGAATTCAAGGCTGCTAAGGATCGTAGTAAAGGAGAGATTTCACACTGCAAACTTATATTCAAAAAACGATTATTTCGGGAATCAGACGAAGCTGTAGCTGATCCAATGTTTGTTCAGCTGTCTTATGTACAGGTATCAGACATTTTGCCTGAGACACGATCATGCTGAAGTGTAATTGTCACACCCTTATGATCATGCCATCACTTTATTTACCTTGATATTTTCCTTTTATTGCAGTTACAACATGATTATATGCTAGGAAACTATCCTGTTGGGAGGGATGATGCTGCACAATTATCTGCTTTACAGATTTTGGTTGAGATTGGGAGCTTACAACATCCGGGATCATGTGTGTGAGTGTCTGAATTACCTTATTGTTCAAGTCACTTCTGTGGAGTTTGCTTTTGGTTGAAATGTTAGATTTTCGATGTTCTTCATGACTTGCAGTGAATGGTTTTCACTTCTTGAAAGGTTTCTGCCTAGACAAATTGCTATTACCCGTGCAAAGGGAGACTGGGAGCTTGATATTATTTCCCGCTATCGGTTAATGGTAAGCATTGAACTTTTGGTGGTAATAATTGAAATATTACTTCATAGATGAAGCTTATTTGATGACATTTATTCTATCAAGTTTGTCCTTGTTAAATTATCTTTGGACTAATATATGGCAAGTCTCTCTCTTCCAGAGACTTGCTTTTTGCTAGGATTTTTGCATCAATTTGCAGAAGTCAAAATCGAAACAGGAGATGGCTGCAAAATTCTTTTGAAATTCCATAGAACCTTCCTATTCAGTTATTACTGTCTGTTCAAATTGATGGGTGAAGGCTTAAATGATATACATTGATGGTTTTTTTTTTCTTCTTATGTGTAGATGTTTATTGTTCATGTGTGTATGTCTTATGTGCCGATTAAGGTTGTGACTGAGGATCATTCATGCACATATGAGTAGCACATGTTAATACATCATTTATTCCACGTTCAATTTTATGTGGTGGAATTTTTTTGGAATATCCTTGCCAAAACTTTATTCAGTTATAAATTTTTATGATCTTGGAACTTATTTCAATTTATTGATTCATGCAGGAGCATATGTCAAAGGATGATGCTAAACAGCAGTTCCTTAGAATTCTAAGGACTCTTCCTTATGGAAATTCTGTCTTTTTTAGTGTGCGAAAGATAGATGATCCTATGGGTCTTTTACCTGGACGAATTGTTTTAGGAATCAATAAGCGTGGGGTTAGTTGCAATTTGGACTATACTTTGGTGCTTCCAAGCTACCATAATTGGGTGACTTAAAAAGCAAACTGTGTTTATGGTTTTAGGTTCATTTTTTCCGCCCAGTTCCAAAAGAGTATTTGCACTCTGCAGAGCTAAGAGATATTATGCAATTTGGTAGCAGCAATACTGCTGTTTTTTTCAAGATGAGGGTTGCTGGCATCCTTCACATTTTTCAGTTCGAAACTAAGCAGGTTCAGGCATATCCATGTGTTTCATTTTTTACTCTTATCTTATCTTGGATTCTTTTTTGGGTCTTCATCTTATTTATATTTTTCTTTAATTGCACATTGGTTCTGCACTTAACATTTTCAGGGTGAGGAAATATGTGTTGCTCTTCAGACACATATAAATGATGTGATGCTTCGTCGATATGCAAAAGCTCGCTCTGCTACTGGTGGAGCTAATCACAGTGATTTTTCTCAAGCAATAAAAACTCCAAGCTTAGATATATATGAAAAACGTTTACAAGACCTGTCAGGAGCTGTTGAAGAATCTAGAAAGTATACAGATCATGTAAGTAATCACATGTTTTCTATTTTCTGTGTATTTTTAATGGCTGTAATCTATATTGTCCATTTTGTTTGCTCACTCACTTTTTTACTTTTTCCTCCAGAACTTTAAAGGAATTTTCATGTAACTCAACTTTTATTAAGCAATTAACTCATATTCATATATATATATATATATATATATATATATATATATATATATATATATATTGTAGTTGTTGGAAGAATTGTGTACGAGGGAGAAACGAGAACTGGAGATGCAGGAGGAACTGGAAAGGCTGAAAGAATTATTGAGGTCAGAGAGGCAATGTCTAAGAGATGTTACTTATGACTGTGACAATCTTAAGGCACTTTGTGATGAAAAAGATTCTTCTTTGCAGGTTATCTCCTGGTGAACTAACAATTTAGCTGCCTTTTCCTAATTGATGTTGCTTTCTGACTCATGCTTTGGTCATGTACTCTTACAATTAGGCTGCATTGCTGGATAAAAGTATTTTGGAGTCTGCATTAGCAAGAGTGAGCATCCAAGAACATATTATGGATGAGACCAATCATGAGAAGGAACCTGTAAATGTATCTAATAAACAAAGGAAAAATACATTAACAGTGGGGAGTATGAAGACTGATCATGTTGACACCGAAGTAAGTATGTCTGATTACTTTTCAGAGGGTGTATTAGAATTCTGTTCTTGCTATTCACCTTAGGTAAATTTTAAGGCGAGAATTTTATTTGTTCTGAAAGATCTTTCACTTTGAAAATGATAATATGGGTATTTTTTTTTTCTCTGATGATCTTTACAAAGACATTAAGAACACAGGAGGATCTGAATGCATGTATGAAGGAGTTACATGCGTCAGAAGAAAGTTATAAAATTCTACTGAAGGAGAAATCTGTGCTTGAACAAAAGGTCCAAATGCTTGAGATGAAGAAAAACGATGAGGTAAATAGTATCTGTTTTTTTCTTCTAGATTATGTTCACTTCTATAATGTGCTAACTCAGTAACCTTGTAAACATTAAATATTGGATGTGTATTTCGTGATGTGTTTTTATAATTACACAACCTGTTTTATATAAGTGCAATAACTGTACTTATTTTTCTTTGAACACGTCTTGTAAAATGCAGAAGAGTGCATTGGAAAAGAACTTCAAAGAGGAACGAAGAAAGCTCAAGGCACATGTTAAAGAACTGGAGCAAAAATTGGAGTGTGTTACACAGGACTTTGATGTTGCTCAAGCTACTCTTACCATAAGAAACAGAGAACTAGATGAATTACAGAATAATTCAAAAGAACTGGAGGAATTGCGTGAATGGAAGGTGGTACGTGTATTATAGTATATCACATTTCTTTTCTTACAAAAGATAATCTGCGATATTCTCTCAAGATTTTTTTATTTGGAAATGCTTTTCACATTTGTAATTTCTATACTGAGAAAGGTTAAATCTGTGTTTCACTTTTAATCATTAATATAGGATATTGATAGAAAGAACGAACAAACTGCTGCTATTTTAAAGAAACAGGGGGCGCAACTCATTGAGCTAGAGGCACTTTATAAGGAGGAGCAAATTTTACGGAAGAGATACTATAATATGATTGAAGGTTTTTATGGCAATCTCCAGTTTTTTATGGAAGCTCTGTCTGTTATTTTATTTTCTCACAATAATAAACTTTTGCTTATCTTTTGACTTGACAGATATGAAAGGGAAAATAAGAGTGTTTTGTCGTTTGCGCCCTTTAAATGAGAAGGAGAGTGCTGAAGGACAAAAGCAAATAATTGTCAGTCCTGATGAATTTACAATTGCACATCCGTGGAAGGATGAAAAATCAAAGCAACATATTTACGATCATGTGTTTGATCAAAGTGCTTCACAGGATGAAGTTTTTGAGGATACCAAGGTATGTTGCAGTTAAACATTTTGTGAAGTTTCAAAATTCAATTTACAAACAAATTGCTGAATAATCATTGTGAACATATTTTCCTGCACATCTTTCTTTTCACATCTAAATAATGTTTAACTTTCTTGTTGTGTGTTGACTGGTAATGCAATCAATATGCAGTATCTGGTACAATCTGCAGTTGATGGTTATAACGTTTGCATATTTGCATATGGGCAAACTGGTTCTGGAAAGACTTTTACAATCTATGGTTCAGAAAGTAATCCAGGGCTTACCCCAAGGGCAACTGCTGAACTTTTTAGAGTTATAAAGCATGATAGCAGCAAGTATTCCTTTTCTTTGAAGGTGAGTGCACAGTCCAATTCTTACTCGCATTTCTGTCGTTGTTGTTTTTATGTTGTTCTGAATTCTCTCCTGCTTGGTGTATTCCAGATATGAAGTAGAAGTGTTAGTCACTATGGGGCTTCATTTGGTTCATGAAATTGGGATGGTTATTTGTTAAATACACAGGAATTATTATTTTTTCGAGTCATTCTCATTTTTGTTTCTTTAAAATTTTTTGTTCTAGATAATCATTAGTTGTAAGAGACAAGTTATTTAGCCACTGGTATTAAGTTGGCTTGACAAATGAGTCATCTTTACCCGAACAATGATTGAACTCTATAACTGACAAAGATAGCAAGTGTCCGTGGTACCGGTAGTGGTGGCAGGTCCTGGGGACAAAAGAGTTTGAGCCCGGGGGATGATGGTCATGTTGGCAGCAGAGTAGGTGGAGGCTACAAGTTGTAATGCCACACTTTTTAGCATCAACTAGTCTCTTTCCTGATTGTTTCATCCATAAACTAATATATTCACTTCTTCTCTGATCTAGAATAGATTGATATTTCATGTCTTTAGCCGAAGACTAAATCTATCTTGAAGTTTTTCTAAGCATCATTTCTGTCATGGCTACATTAAGTATGTCAAGGCATTTGGAGAAAGTGTCTCTGACATCCCACTTTGACAGATTCTTTCCCACAGATAAATGTAAAGAAGTTTAACTATTTGATTTACTGGTCTAAGTTGTTAAGCTTTCTTTTTCAAGCACTTTATTCTATTTATTTAATATATTATCACATTTTCCTTGATGTAATTCCAGGCATATATGGTGGAACTGTATCAGGACACTCTCGTGGATCTCTTACTACCAAAAAATGCAAAGCGCCTAAAGTTGGAAATAAAAAAGGACACAAAGGTAACATCATACTTCCATCTTTGGTGCTTGAATTGTAACACAAAACGTCCACCAGTTCTCATTAGAGAAATAGGTGATGATACTGATAGAACATGCAGATAGAGAACTCTATGCAACAATATCTCCAAGTTTCTAAGGCAGCTTAGGAAAACGTTGCAAAAACGAAATGAACTTTCTGTGTCACATAACTATGTCACTTTGTAATACTGGAAATTGCTTATAATTTAGATTGATGTTTCTGAAATTTGTTATTGCTCTTGATTCTTCAGGGCTTGGTCTCGATTGAAAATGCAACAATCATGCAGATCTCTAACTTTGATGAACTAAGGGCTATTATCTCTAGCGGGTCCGAGCAACGACATACTGCTGGGACTCACATGAATGATGAAAGTTCAAGATCACATTTGATACTATCAATAATCATTGAAAGCACCAACCTTCAGACTCAATCTCTTGCTAGAGGAAAGGTATGCACTTTCTGGAGAAGCTTTAAGTTGTTGAGAGTCAACAATGATCAGCATGTCTATGATGAATCTGTCACTTAACAACAGCATAAAAAACATTTCTTGATAACCATAGGGGTGTTCTGTAAGTGAAAATGTTAAAAAATTTATGAAAGAAGCAAACTATTGTGAGAAAGTTCCAATATACAAGGACATAAATGAATATCATCTTTGTTAGAGGAAGAAAGACAATGCCTATAATTTGTGAAACATCATTTATAGAAAATCTCTTACAATTACATAGAAGATTTCTTTTTTCATTGTCCCATCCACTTCAGTACATACTTTTTCAGATACATCACAAACTATGCTGCAAACGTTCATTGCCTTATCATTATGCTTGTAAAGATATTTCAGTTAACTTACCCGTTGGACAAACACTTTTAGTGGCATTGCTTTGTTATGTCCAATCATTTTCCTTTTCAAAAGCCTTTTGTTTTGCCATCCTCACTTGTAGAACAAAACTTTCTCTGGCATTACTTGTGTTATGGACTTGATTCGTCTTTGTGACCATCAGATTAACATCCTTTCTTTTCTTTAAGCACATGTTATGAGGCACCTACTGGGTCACTTAACAAGAACCTTTTTTGACTTTGTTGGGCAATTTATTTACGCGTCAATTGTTTCCTTGATAGTTTAGATGCTGATTTCTGTGAAGAGCAAACGTATAATTATGTATCTGGCTGACAGAACTAAAATCAGCTATTTTGTTGTGGTTGTGTTATATAAGTTTTTATTATTAGTTAAGTTCAGCTCATATTGTCTTAAGCGAACTATTTCTGTTGTCCACAGATTAGCTTTGTAGACCTTGCTGGTTCTGAAAGGGTTAAGAAGTCTGGCTCCATGGGGAACCAGCTGAAAGAAGCTCAAAGTATCAATAAGTCTCTCTCGGCTCTAGCGGATGTGATTGGTGCATTATGTTCTGATGGACAACATATACCATATAGGAACCATAAATTGACAATGCTCATGAGTGACTCTCTTGGTGGCAATGCAAAGACTCTAATGTTTGTAAATGTGTCTCCAGCAGAATCAAACTTGGAAGAAACATATAATTCTCTGATGTATGCATTCTCTTTGTTCACTTTTTTTTGTTGGTATTCTAAACATGTCGTTGTTTTGAGTTTTGCCACATGTCTTCTTTTACTTCACATTATGCCGAAAACACCACTAATGTTATTTGGTTGATTCAGCAACACAAGCACAGATAGGTTGCATTTTATCCTGCAAGTTGGAATTTACACAGGAGGACAATATTAAGATTTTACTAAAGTTAGACTGGACAAGATATTAGGCACATGTTATGAATTGTAAAACTGTGCTCCACTCTTACTGCTTCTTAAAACTAGTCTATTTTTCCATTCTTATCTATGTAAAATTGCATTTCACATGTGTGCACGTGCTTACTTAGTCACATACTATGCAGATAGTATGTCAACATATTTTGTATGTTAGTAATCATAATTAGTATACATAATTTGACACGCTTTTCATCCTTCTGTCGCCTTTGGTATTATAATTCCATTCAGCGTCTTAGTTCCTAGTGTCTGACCTATTTGTTCTTGCAGGTATGCATCAAGAGTGCGATCAATTATAAACGAGCCAAGCAAGAATGTTTCTTCCAGAGAGACTGCACGATTAAAGAAGTTGGTAGCTTACTGGAAAGAGCAAGCAGGAAAGCAAGGTGACGATGAAGAACTAGAAGAGATCCAGGAAGGGCGGCATGCAAAAGACCGACCGGATGGCCGACTCTCGATGTAGCATCGACAAAAATGGAGGAGATTCGAGATCGCTGCACTAGTTTTGATGTGAAATCATGGCTTGCAAATGGTGCCAGCAGCACATGTACAATGGTTTTTTGCGGTAAGTTGATGTACAGTGTATTTTTGGACCTCAATCTATAAGAAAAAGCTCTTCAAGAGATAGTTTTATGTAATATTGTTCATCATTATAATCATTGTAACATCGATTGTTCCTCTCACTTCTTTTCTAGATTTTCTTCAGCATAGTTGATGGATATAGTCAGGATTACTAGTTTCTTCTTGAAGCAAGTCCCAAGTAAAGTAGGGCGTGTATCAATCAAGTTCAGTGCATTTAAAGTTAGAAAGATCTTATGATCACACCGAGCTGATGTTCCAAAGCTGGTCGGGTGAGGCATGAATTCAACTTTATTTTCTTGTAAACCTGGCTTGCTATTCAGCTGCTTAAATTCATCCTGAAATCGACTTCGAGTCAATCAGTAGATAATATTATAACAAATATTTCTAAAATATGATACTATTTATTTTCTCTTTCAGCCTTAAAATAAATAAAAAAAATTAAAAATATCCTTGAATAATATCATAGGAAAGAAACAGTTGAAGATATTTCGGTAAATTTAAGGTTAGAAAGGTCTCATTAGTGAGTGGAACCAATCGACGGTTCGGTTTTCGTTTTTTTTTTTCTGTGGAATTGACCGGTCCAATTTGGGTTTGATAAATTGTGATTTCGATCTGACTTGTGTAGCGATCAAAAGAGATTCGAGTCGCTTGTATTGCTGAGAACCGCAAAAATTCCACTAGAGTTGCCCACGGCGCGGACGGACACGTGCGGGGATCGCGACTATAAATGGCCGGCGGAAGGTTCTTTAGACGGCCGCCCATTTTTGAATCCTCCTCTTCCGCTCTCTAGTTTTGATCGCGCACGGGTGTTCGTTTGCATAAGCTTAGAGCGGCGGCGTTGGTGGAATGCAAGAAGCACTGTGATTTACTTTCTATCGAATTTTTGGAATGCAAAAAAATTATCATTTTAATCTAGAATAAGTCTCTAATAGTTTTGATCGTCTTTATGATTGTACCATCTTCTTCATCATTTCTGTCACTTGTTCCTCTGAGTAGTAAAGGTAAAGCACCGTATGTTACCTATTTTGTTCCTTAATCGTACGTTCTTGTATCAATCTAAAATTCTTCATTTATGGTTATCTTGATAAGAAGCCCCTTGATGTCGGTTTTACGAAGTTTCCTAGCCTCTACCCTTCAGTCTTGTCTTGATATTTGGAGTTTGTTTTTGTATTCTCCTCCTTCACGACCCATCTCATGACCAAATACTATTCCTTTATGAGAGCAAGGGATCAATATCTTCATGAAAGTCTCGTCTCTACGGTATCATGACGCTGTTATGCCCATGATACTATTATCCATTGCCTTACATCTGCATATCTTCTTTGCAATCGGTAGATTTACGTTTATGATACTGTGACACTCTTCTGAGTACACCTTCATTCTAACCGATGCTTGGTTTTTAGGTAGCTGAGTCCCTTTGGACTCGTCATTACTTCCTCACCCTTTTTTTGACTACCTACTTCAACACCTTTGTGTTTTCTGAGCAGTTCTTATTGGTCGATGGAAAGATAGACTATAACTCTCATGCATAGCCTCTGCCAAAATTTGAATCTTTTTGAGTTTCTCGGTGCTGTCAGTCCTAGCAGACTAACACACCCAGGCGGTGCTACCACACGGCTCTGATGGCCGGGCGGTGCTACTACGCTTGACCAGCGGTGCTACTGGCGCTCTGATGAGTCGAACTCTGACACCAGACTCTGATGCAGAAACTCGACACCGAGACTCTGAGACCAGAGCTCTGACACCGATACTCTGACACCATGCACGTAGCATGCATGCATCTTCTTTGGTCTTCTTTGAAGCGATGCACCGCCAACACAAATCAACGTTTGGTTTGGGCCAAAAACTTGGCCCAAATCGGTTCCGAACAAGGCCCAATAGGCCCATACTTGGGTTAAAGGATTAACCCCTAATCCTAACCTAAATTGATGTGCTAACTATGAAATTAAAGACATTCCTAAGCTATTACAAAGTCCGCAAGTCAAGTCTTCTTCCGATGAGCTTCCGGCGAACTTCCGACGGTCTTCCGACGATCCCTCGGAAACCATCTTGTGGACTCCCGGCAAGCTCTCGGACTCCATGATGATTTTGGCGAGTTCTCCCGAGCTTCTTTGGCAAGCTCTGATCTTTCTTGGCAAGCTCCGCGAACTTCCGACGAACCTCCCGGCGAACTTCCGAAAACCCTTCGGCAAGCTCCCTACTCGTTCTCGGCCAGTTCCAACAGCACTCCCAACGAATCTTCAGACTTCCATCGAACACTCGAACTCCCAATGATCCATCACACTTGACTTCGACCCTTTGTTTCGCTTTACATCTTCATCCTTATCGTAGTTACTCCTGCACACAAACAACAAACACTCTACTTCGATCTAGATAGTTATTACAACACGAATTGATATTCAGTTGCCCGGCACGTCATTGGTTGGCGCCTCGTCCGATCCTTCGGCACATCGTCCTCTCTTGCGGTCCATTACCCAATCGGCGATTGACCTCCGCAATCTCGATATCCTTGGCGCAACACGCTCTTCTTGGCCCGATGCTCGATGTACGAAGCCTCTTGCCGATAGTTGACCGAACCTCCGGCTCGACATCCAATATCCTGACGTGATCACCTCCGGCGCAACGTCAATTCCTCCAGCGTCAACTGTCTAATCCTGATCGATAGTAGACCTGCGTAACTCAAAACGCAGTTAGACCATAAATCATACTCAATTAGTTTCATCACCAAAATCTGAGATTCAATAATCTCCCCCTTTTTGATGATGACAACTAATTGATGACTGACGGAGTTAACCACAACTCCCCGGAGTTTAACACAAACTCCCCCTATCAATATGTCATTGATAGAACACTTGGATTATCCCAAATCCAAGCAACATTCATCACAATTAAGAGAATTGTCAAACCATCATGCAAATATATAAAATATTTAATACAATGCATGAAGTCATCAATCTACTTCTCCCCCTATATCATCAACAAAAAGGAGAAGTAGCATCAGAGCTAGTTTAAAAGATATGCAAATTTTTACAACATACTAGCTATCAATCTAGATATACATCATACAACATTTAAGCATAGCTTTGCATTACAACATCCAAACATACCATTCAATCATAGCAAGTTTCAAAGATGGGCAATGATGGTAATTTTCACTTGCTTCATGAGATGTGTAAGTTTACACTTTCTTTGCTTCCTTTGCATGTTTCTAGTTAGCAAAATTTTTCTTTGCGATACATAAGCTAGCAATAAATCTTCTCCCCCTTTGTTTTTGTCAAAAAAAAATGGAGTACAAATAGTCATGACAAAATAACAAATTTGTAACATGAATTTTTAGCATATTAAGCCATGAATTCAAGGGAGTCAAAAAATCAGGATATGAGAGAAAAGGATGATAAGCAAGCAATCAATAATGATAAGCCAGTTAACATACTTTGCGACACGCAAGTTAGCTTCCTTTCAATTCTTCTCTTTTGTAACTAAGTTTCACATTTGCATGCTATCAACTTTTTGTTTGTAATGAGCTAGCAACTATATATAATAACTTTAAATATATATGCTAACTTTTCATTAAAACATACAAACATAAAGGCATGGCAAGTGTAACATTTCAAATTTTTAAAGTTTTACATTTTGCTTCTTTTGAAATAGCAATATTTACATCCTTTAAGATAACAATCCTTAACTTCTTGTGAAATTGCAAGGTAACAATTTTTCTCCCCCTTTGTCTTTGTCAAAAAGAAGGGAGGACTAAATGGCTAAAAATTTTAATCATTATACAAATCATTTTTCATATCAATTATAAATTTACATCAATAAAAATACATCAATTGTTAAATCATTACTTGATGTAAATAAGACAACAATGCAAAGATATCATATTACTTCTAGGATCATGAAATATATGACATCAAGGCTCATAATCCATTTAAAAGATATAGCACAAAGAGTAACTTGATTCATGTATAAGATTTTTCATCAAGATCACATTTCATAAGAATCAAGATATCAAGATCACAAATTCATAAAAATTCAAGTATTGAATTCCGAGAAATCAAAAGACAAGATACAAACGATCTTGATTTATAAAGAACTTGAAGTTATATTTTTCAAGATCATAATTTCTCTAAAGTATTTTCATTAGCAAAGAATCACATGAGCACTTGATTGTTGCATAAATAATTTTATTGCATCATGATTTATAAAATTTTACAACATGAATCATAGGAGGTAAAATAGCAATAATATCAATCATGATTTATTGGATAGCAAATAGCAAAGAGAATAATTTATTTCATGCATCTTGATTCACACAAGTCAAGTTATGATTCCAAAATATTAAGAGATAAATCAAGAATCTTTAACAAGTCTTATTCAAATTCATAAAAGATATCAAGAAGAGCAACATTTCTTATACATCGATATTCAAACCATGACAAGTGATATATTAAACATTTGTATTAATATTTCAATCATCAAGTCATGTGTATTGAATCATTGGAGAAAAAATCAAATTATGCATGCAATGTTTCAATCATCAAAGTACATTTTCTCAAGTTGAGTATTAAAAAGTCAAGAGAAAATAACTTATGATACATTTGGATTTCTCTTCAATAACATGGGAAAATCATAAAAGAGTATGGAGTGAGAGATCTTAAAGAACTCAAGTTATTAAGTTCATGATATAGATAAGACTCATTCTAGTTTAAATCATCAACTCCGAACTCATAAACAAATCATCAAAATCACTTTCATAATTTACGAGATTCATAAGATATCATAAAATCATTAACCTCAATAATATAGTAAATATAATTTCTTTATGTTTCATCATATAAGTATATCTTTTGTCTCTATATGCCAAATCAAAATGTTCAAAACCGGAAGACAAACTTCATTATAAAAATTATCAAAACAACACATTGTTTCAAGACATGAGATTTAATTTATTATGATAATGTGTTTCATTTTGTTTCAAACAATTGTGCTCATGTTTCAAAATATGAGTATCAAATTTAAGACCAAAACATGAGTTTGTCATCAAAATATGATATCACAAAGTCATTAAGCATGATAACAAACTTTTAGTATTTTCATTTCAATGATGATTTCATAAAGTATTTTCAAACATTTATATGGAACCCATCATCGTAGAAATTCAAAATATAAGTTTGTCATTAAACCCATCAAGATCAAATGCATCAAACATCTTTATGAGTTTCAATTTAAGTGATTTGATCTTTCATAAGAATGTTCAAATTTTACATATGAAAATGTCATGCATCATATTCAAAAACGAAAATATCATTAAAATCATTTTAATTCTTTCTTACATTAGTTATAACAAGATGATCGATGCTCAAATTTTTGGTAAAATCATACATTATTTTATAAATCTAAAAAATAATTTTCGTCATGAAACCCAAGTTCAAATATAACACAAGGCAACTTCAAAGCCACATTTCTTTCATTTTGAAACTTTGTGGGTTAGGTCTTTATAATTGATTCCATGAAGACATGTATCAATAAAAAAATTCATCATTAAAAAGAGTTAAAACCCTCTAAGCCAAGATGGAAGTTTCCAAATTATAATCAGGATACATTCATTTATCATCAAAAGATTTTCAAGAAATTCATATATAGATATGTATCATGTTTAAGATTGAAAACCGATATGGAAAGTATACATGAAATTTCATCATCTCAAAATGTCATCTTAATTTGTCATGAGAACAATTAGACCAAGAATACACTAATCCACAACATAGAGTCAAATCAACATTATATCAAAAACTAATGCATGTTACAAAATCATCAAACATCATGTTTAGAAACGAAAAGCAATATAAATCATCAAGATATACATGCATGGATTAATCCTAAGCATTATCACAAATATTGCATCATTCATATTTTTACTTTTCAAAAATACTATAAAGAAAAGCATAATATAATTTCGAAATTTTTAATTTCTAAAAACACAAGAAATAAAATTCCTACTAACTAAGTTAAGCATTCATGGAAATCATCATGTAATTTCAAAATAATTCAAGGAAGTTAAGTTACTTACCTCGTTGTCGAAGCCCATTAAAGCGTAGTTTGCTTCTTCTTTCCTTGATTCTTCTTGGTGAGCCTTCTTCTTCTTCATTGGTCTCTTCCTTCGTTCAAGTTCATTGTTGATTTTAAATTTTTGTTTAATGAACTTATTAAGATCGATTAAAGGTTCAAAGTTCTCTTCATTGTCCTCATCACTTGAGTCATCACTCAAGTGGTATTCTCTTGTTCTAAGTTCAAAAACCTTTTTGTACTTTAGAAGGTGGTTCAAATGTTCATCATGTTTATCATTTTCCAAGAGTGTCATTTCATAGGTCATTAATGACCCGATTAATTCTTCAAGTGAATAATCATTCAAGTTTCTAGACTCTTGAATAGCCGTAATTTTTGGATCCCAACTCTTTGGGAGGGATCTTAAAATCTTGTTTACTAAATCAAAACTTGAAAATGATTTACCAAGACTTGTCAAGCTATTGATGACATCCGTAAAGCGGGTGTACATATCGCCAATAGTTTCGCTTGGTGTCATTCGGAAGAGCTCAAAATCATGCAACAAGAGGTTTACTTTCGAGTCTTTAACTCTACTAGTTTCCTCATGCGTGATTTCAAGTGTTCGCCATATATCAAAAGCCGTTTCGCAAGAAGAAATTCGATTGAACTCATTTTTGTTCAAAGCACAAAATAAGGCATTCATAGCCTTTGCGTTTAAAGAAAACGACCTTTTCTCCAAATCCGACCATTCGTTCATCGGTTTAGAGGAAGGTTGAAAATCATTTTCGATGATGTTCCACAAATCTAAATCTATTGAAAGTATGAAAACTCTCATTCGAGTTTTCCAATATGTGTAGTCCGAACCGTTAAAGAACGGTGGACGAAAAATCAAAAAGCCCTCTTGAAAACCATTTAGAGCCATTTCTCACGGGTGTAAATCTGAAAGAGAAAGAACGTGGCTCGATACCAATTGTTAGGGATCGAGTGGCACTAAGAGGGGGTAAATTAGTGCAGCGGATAAAGCGATAGATTTTTCAGCGATTTAAATCAAGCTTGAAACTTAAATGCGATGAAAGCAGCGTTTCGTTTGAAACCGATTTGGTTGCGTTCTAACTTTAAAGCATGCGTACGAAGATGAAAAGAAAGTGGAGTAAGTAAAGTAAAGGCTTGCAGCAAAGTAAAGAGATAAAACAGAAATTTAAACACTCACACAATCAAGATGCAGCGATGTATAGTGGTTCGGCCAAAGTGACCTACATCCACTTCCGAAGCCTTCTCCGATGAGGCTTCCTTCTTCCACTAGCAAATCCTTTTGAAGGGGAAGGACCAAATACCCCTCTTACAACCCTTTACAAGTGGTTCACCCTCTTACAAGATTTCACAAGAAGAAGGAAATGAGGTGAATACTTAAGCAAATGAAGAACAAGACTTTCCCAAGACTTATTTTCAAAATCTAACTCTCAAAGGGTTGTATTTTTCAGCTGAAAAGGAAGGGGTATTTATAAGCCTCAAAGTGATTCAAATTTGGAGCCCAAACATGGAGCCAAAATTTGAATCTTTTTTAGTTTCTCGGTGCTGTCAGTCCTGGCAGACTGACACACCCAGGCGGTGCTACCACACAGCTCTGATGGCCGGGCGGTGCTACAGCCTTCACGGCGATGCTACACTTCACCAGCGGTGCTACTGCCGGCTACAATAGTCGAACTCGACACCGGACTCTGACACAGACTCTGACACCATGCATGTGCATGCATGCATGCATTCTTTGGTCTTCTAGGCGGTGCCATCGCCAAACACATTGGGCTTTGGCGGCGGTGCCATCGCCCAACACAAATCAACGTTTGGTTTGGGCCGAAAACTTAGCCCAAACCGGTTCCAAACAAGGCCCAATGGGCCCATACTTGGGTTAAAGGATTAACCCCTAATCCTAACCAAAATTGATGTGCTAACTATGAAATTAAAGATATTCCTAAGCTATTACAAAGTCCGCAAGTCAAGTCTTCTTCCGGCGAGCTTAGATTTAACTTCAGGCGATCTTCCGACGATCCCTCGGAAACCATCCTGCGAACTCCCGGCAAGCTCTCGGACTCCACGATGATTTTGGCGAGTTCCCCCGAGCTTCTTTGGCAAGCTCCGATCTTTCTTAGCAAGCTCCGCGAACTTCCGACGAACCTCCCGGAGAACTTTCGGAAACCCTTCGGCAAGCTCCCTACTCGTTCTCGGCCAGTTCAGGCAGCACTCCCAACGAATCTTCAGATTTCCATCGAACACTCAAACTCCCAATAATCCATCACACTTGACTTCGACCCTTTGTTTCGCTTTACATCTTCATCCTTATCGTAGTTACTCCTGCACACAAATAACAAATACTCTACTTTGATCTAGAAAGTTATTACAACACGAATTGACATTCAGTTGCCCGGCACGTCATTGGTCGACGCCTCGTCCGATCCTTCGGCACATTATCCTCTCTTGCGGTCCGTTGCCCAATCGGTGATTGACCTCCGTAATCCCGATATCCTTGGCGCAACATGCTCTTCTTGGCTCGATGCCTGACGTACGAAGCCTCTTGCCGATAGTCGATCGAACCTCCGACTCGACATCCAATATCCTGACGTGATCACCTCCGGCACAACGTCAATTCCTCCAGCGTCAACTGTCTAATCCTGATCGATAGTAGACCTGCGTAACTCAAAACACAGTTAGACCACAAATCACACTCAATTAGTTTCATCATCAAAATCTGAGATTCAACAACACACGGACGAAGCAAAGCTCTAGGATAGTCCGTTGCCTAGTAACTCCTAATTCCCATGACTTCGCTAAAATTGGTACACCATTGTCTAGATCTTAAGCCTCTACCCCTACTAGCACAATCTTCACTGTGCACTGCTTTTCTCATGATAAATCGAAGGACAACACTTTGGCATATTCTTCAAGAGTACTCACCTCTACGTTCTCTTGCCCCGTGCCAAGGTCTTTTGACGCTAACTTCACCTCCGCAAGTTGTGTCGCCTTAGTTTCTTTGTTAAATGCTTCACCGAGATAAGGTGCATGTGCCTCGAAGCTCCCTCCGTCTTTGACACCATGTAAGATGAGTCTGCTCCATCAGAATAAGGAACCCATGGAACGACATGATCCTACTCCTACCTCTACAAGAGTTCATGTCCTTGACCTCTGTCTAAGGAAAGCTCTAAGCATTCACTCCATGATCTATCTTTTATGCCAACTCCCTTTATGCGACTTGGGTGCATCACCAAGTTACCCCCAAGTTGCTCAGCTTCTCGATTTGCATCGAGTTAATGGTAGCCCTCCTGCCCACCATTCCATGGGTCAACCTTTTGTTGAGTTCGATCTCCATATCGGCTCCAAGTGTGCCTTCATTTTATATTACCTTGGGTCGCTCACCCACTTGATCTCACTATACGTCCACCAATGTATTGTCTCTTGTGAGATCATGCAATGACTCTTTGTCGCTCGCTTGATCTATTGAGCTTTGTGGAGTTGTCTTGAGGTACTCTTCAATATGTGCGGTCCGTTGCATATAATTCTCTCTCTGGAGAACTGGAACTTATCTTTCCTAGATATTTATCCTATTGGAGCAACTTCTTTCTTCGCATCCTTCCCTTTGGAAGTTTTAGAGACCACCATCCCCTTGGACTACTTTGCCTTGCCAAACTAATTGTGCATTGTTCTGCATTCGCAAACGACCTGCTAGATTACTCTTGGCCAATACAGCTCCCACTACACCCCTCTAAGTCTAGCAACATATTGAACTTATTACACACTTCAGACTACTACGGACGTATCCTTCTCGTGTCAAAGAGAAAGTTTCATTGCTCCATAGTGCCAACCTTTGATCGCCTTGGGATGGCTATGGACAGTCTGTTGTCCATATATAAGCCTTTACATGAGTATCGAATTCTATGAGTTTGTAATTCCCCTTACTTCTGTGAACTTTGCATAACTCTTTTGATCGCTGAACAACTCACTCCACCTTGCATGGTCTCATCCTTTACCAAGCACTCTACTTGCCTCGAGCACCATCAAGTTTGGTTGCCAACGTCAAGCTACTGCTCAAACTCAGTCATCTCAACCTTTGTGCGCTACACATTCTTCTTAGCTTGTTTGTCCTCGTGGTGCCTCTTGCGCGAAGGGTTGGTCATTCCTCTGAATACCGTTCTCGGATGCCCACTCCTCTGAGTAACTCATTTCTATATAACTCCATGTCTATTTCCCCCATGTTTGCATGCAAAGTGTTTCTATGTGTACTTGTCCCACTCTGATACCAAATGTCACGAACTTTGCTTGTTTTGCCTAAGTCGTGCGTTACCCTTGCGTGTCCGTCTGTAAAGGTCAGCCTCTCCGAAACCTTCTACGACTCCTTAGGACCTGCAAAAGAGAAGATGAGATAGAGAAAGTGCTTCACACGGGATCCATAAGCAATATTTTTGCAAACACTTCCTTGCCAATGTAAATTCCCACCATAGATATCACAAGCTCAGAACGATTACACGATAAAGATATAAAATTAGTCAACTACAGATCGAATCTGTTACAAGTGTCTACATGACACAAACTTTATATACAAGCCTACAATGATCACTAAACTAGCTCAAATAGGCTGTTAAGCCTTCGGCTAGCCTTTAACATACTATGCAAAGCATGAACAACCTGAAAAGACATGGACATACATAAGTATTATAACAAACAAGTCATTTATAATTTGTCCATAACAGGCTGGCGAGTCTCCTTGCCTCGATCAATTATTTTGACATGGTCATATCCTGAGCTTCATAGTCTCCGTTGATATGATCGACCACCAACTGAGAATTAGTAAAAACCTCGATGCTTTTAACTTGGAGTTCGAGGGCTAGTCTAAGCCTGGATAAGAGTGCTTCATATTCGGCATCATTGTTGGTGGCTTTGAATTCGAAGCGGAGGGCTTGCTTAAACAATTGGCCTTTGGGACCTTCCAGAATGAGGACAGCCCTACCTCTCTTGGCATTGGCTGAGCCATTGACATGCAAGCTCCACTGTTGCTCGGTGTGTCTGCAAGTGCTGCCTTCAGGAGAGGTCAACTCTGAAATGAAGTCGGTGACAGCTTAGGCTTTAATGGCAGTCCTTGGGATATATTATATATCGAATTCCTCCAGTTCAACCAACCACTTGAGCATCCATCCAGAAATGTCAAACTTGGATAAGATTTGTCGTAGTGGCTGGTCGATCACTACCTTGATTGGATGGGCTTGGAAATAAGGATGTAGCTTCCGGGCTGTCAGAATGAGTGCCAAAGCCAACTTCTCAATCAACTGGTATCGAGTCTCGGGCTTATTCAGGATGTGACTGGTGTAGTAGACTACTTATTGTATTCCTGAATCTTCTTGAGTCAGAACAGAGCTGACCGCATGCTCGAAAGTTGCAAGGTGGAGTCTGAGTGGTTCACTCGAAGCGACCGTAGCGAGTCGGGGTAGCTTGGCCAGATGCTCCTTGATTTGCGCAAAGGCTTCTTCGCATTCCGAAGTCCACTTGAAGTCTTTCAGATTCTTTTAGGCTCAAAAAAAGGGGAGACACTTATCTCTTGATCGGGACAAGAATCGAGCCAGGGCAACAAGCCTCCCGGTTAGGCACTGCATTTCTTTTACCGTGCGGGGTGGCTGCATGTTGATGATGGCTTGAACCTTTTTTAGGTTTACATATATTCCCCTTTGGTGTATGATGAAGCCAAAGAACTTCTCTAAGCTAACCCTAAAGGCGCACTTAACAAGGTTGAGGTGCATGTTGAACTTTCACATTGTCCTGAATGTTTCGACGAGATCCACCAGATGAGTTCGAGCGAACTTACTTTTCATGATCATGTCGTCAATGTATACCTCCATGTTTTTTTTGATCTAGTGAGCGAATATCTTATTCATCATCCTTTGGTAAGTCGCCCTGGCATTCTCCAGTCCGAACGACATGACCCTGCAGAAATAAACTCCTCGGTTTGTGATGCAGTGTGTTCCAGGTCCTCAATTGCCATTTTGATTTGGTTATATTTTGAGAAGGCATTTATGAACGAAATGAGCTCGTGCCTCAAGGTAGCATCGACCAATTGGTCAATCCTCAGGAGTGGATAATAGTCCTTTGGATATGTCCAATTAAAGTTAGTATAGTCAACACACATTTTCTAGCTTCTATTAGGTTTTTTAATGAGAACTACATTTGATAGCCACTGAGGGTATTTCGCCTTAGCGATGAACCCTATTGCCAACATTCGCTCCACTTCGTAATTTATCACTTTTTGTCGATCGGGAGTCAACTTCTGAGGCCTCTACTTTACTAGACATGCATGGGGGCAGATGTTCAGGTAGTGCCGCGCCACCCTTCGATCAATCCTAGTTATATCCTTTGGTGACAAGATGAAGATGTCGGCGTTGTTGGTTAGAAAGTCGATGAGTTGTATTCGTTCTTCCTTTGGAAGCTCCGATCCGATCTTGATGACCCTGTCAGGTTGGCTACTGTCTAATGGAAGTTCCAGGGTGTGTTCGGTCGACTCGGGGCATAGTGGTGGCTTGACGACGTCCCAAGGGTCGATGATTGGCTGCTCGTACTTTGGCTTCTTAGGCAATGCAACTGTCACCAAGTAACATTGTCTAGATTCCCGAGGGTCACTCCTTGCTTCCATGACTTTGACTTGGGTTGGGAATTTGATTATCCGATGGTACGTGGAGATGACAACTCTAAACTTATTAAGGGTCGGATGGCCCATGATTGTATTATACGTCGAGGGGAGTTTTACCACCATGAAGGCTACCATGACCATCTTGGACCTCGGTTCCTCCCCTAAGGTGATAGATAGGACAGTGGTACCGAGGGGGGAGATAGAGTCACCCATAAATCCAATTAGCACTGAGCGCATCAGTGTGATGTCCTCCTTGGCTAAGCTGAGCTTTCAGTAGGTGTCGAGGTATAAAATGTTAGGGGATATCTCGGTATCCATCATGATCCTTTTAATATGAGCGTTGACGATCCTAACTGATATCACCAATGCATCATCATGTTCAGGGTACTCGGCTTCTCCAGCTGGAAAAGAGATTTCTAATTCATGCAGCTACCTTGGGCGCTTCTCCACAACTGCTTGGGCGTAAGCCTTTCGTCTGACATGCTATCCCCTCTGAGGCTAGGCCACCGCTGATCACATTGATTTGTTTCTCGATCGGCCCGAAGGTTGTGATGACGATTCTCATGGTCCTCTAACATAGTGACCGAGGTGCCTTCGACGGATAAGCTCTTCAATCTAGTTCTTCAGGTCCCGACACTCCTCAGTATCATGTCTGTAGTCACGATGAAACTGATAATACTTAGCGTGATGTCGGAGCTCTCAAGGGGTCTTCATCGGGTTGGGAGCCCTCAAGAGCCCCTTCTCTTTGATCTAGAGGAATATTTCCATTCTGGAGGAATTTAGAGGCGGGAGAGGGGGCTTTGGGAATAGTGTGTCGGGTCGGTCGATCCTTCTTCTCGGCGTGGCTGAGGCCTGTCCTTAGGATGGTTCCGCTCGGGGTCTTTTGTGGTCCTTGTGTTTTCTTGCCATTAGCGCCTTAGCAACTATGTATCAATTTGCGCATTGAAGCATCTCAAAGATTGTCGTTGGCGATCACTCAACCAGCGACCAGAAGAATCTGGATGGCCGAAATCCCATTAAGAATGCCTATATTTTCAAAGAAGGGTGAGCGTCGGGCAGTCCTCGAATCTCAACAGCAAAGCGAGTCACAAAGTAAGAAAGTGGCTTGTCCTCCTTTTGGTTGAGGTCGATGAGAAGGGCTGCGGATGGCTTCGGTCACGCGCTGGCTAGGAAGTTAAGCTCAAAGTCCTTAGTCAGCTGGTCGAAGGATGTGATCGAGGTCGGCCTGAGCCGGTTGTACCATGCTCGAGCCAGGCCTCGAAGTGTGGTGGGGAATGCCCTACACATGAGAGTATCTAAAGTATCGTATAAAGCCATTTGGGCTCGAAAGGTAGCTACATGCTTTGTCGGGTCAGAGCTGCCGTCATAGGCATCGAGTGTGGGGAGGCAGAAGCTTGGTGGGATGGGCTTGTCCTGAATCTTTGATGTGAGTGGTGATCCTCCGGGAGTGGCTTCTCCGAGCTCCTCCTTGGACCTGTGGAACTCTCGTTGAACTTCATCTAGATGCCGGTTGACCGAGCGTAGCTGAGCCCGAAGAGAGTCCACTTGATCGGATGACAGCATGTCAGGCTCGAGCGTCGGCCTCAGATTTTCCAATTGTTCCTCGGGGGATGGGACAATGTCCGTCATTGGGGGGTTGAAGGTGGCGCGGGAGTCGACAGCAGCGACTCTTGTTGTGGCATCAATGGGAACATCGGCTGTTGGGCAAGCTGAGAAACAAGGAGGTTAATGACCCACATCATTCTTGCCAAAGCTTGGATTTGGTGTGTGAGGCTGTGGAATGCCTCAGTCGAGATGGGGAACTGACCGGTGGCAGCGGTCCCGGGAGGCAATAGCCCAGGATCGATGAACAGCCACCAATAGCGTCCTAGGGTTATAGCAATGTCGTTCGCCTCTTGCCCCTGGAGGGGCGAGAGCTATCCTCCGAATCCAAAAGCTAAGTGGGTCGAAGGGGGCTCGTTGCTCGGGCGCTCACCGAGGTTGCTCGGCTGGGATTGACCTTGCGACATCGGACCCTCCTTCTAGCGCCAAAATATTAAAGCCTCTTTACACCGTGGCCGAGGAGTCAGTATAATTTGGTCCTACTTTGAATGCGTAAAGTTGCCTGGGTCGGTGCTCGGGTATTTGAGGCGGACGTCGGGTCGGGGTCAACCGATTACATGATTCAGATCGTGAAGTCCGACATTTGGTGCTGTCAAGCCTTTGTCGGATCCCTACACATAGGTCAGGATCAAGAGAGGGATTTTCCGACTCAACCCCTCCAAAGCTCAAGTTATCGTTGTATATAGGCAAATTGAATGTTCCAAGTGCCCCTTGACGCTAACCAGGAGTGAGCTTTTATACCTACACGCGGGGTTGATCGTTCCTGACCTATTAATGACCATTGACCCTTGGAGCGATCGACCCTTATCTCCCACGTGGGCATTGACAGAATCACATGGATTAATGATGAGTGGTGTCGACCCGAACTTTTCAAAACTATCGGGTGCTCTGAAGTGTCGCCCTGAGCTTCCCGAGGCAATGTCGTAGTGCTCAACATACTATGTTCGACTTGGTACAGTTGCGAGGGGATTCGAGTCTGTCTTGTTACGTCGACGTGGCTCGTCTCCTCAACTTCTCAGAGTCCCTTGGTGATGATTTGGTTGTGGGGGCATTGTCGACCGGCGAATGGCGTCCATATCTATCCTATCAATTCCGTTAAATATCATTAGACTGATCATATGAACAACAGCATATGTTTAATTCAAAAAGAAGAGGTTAGAGAAAAAAAAAATAAAAAACGGAACCAAAACGAGTAAAACACGGCCGCCGTGAGGACGCGTCAGGCACACAACCTGATCGCTGAGTTGTAGTACCGTCACGGGGCTTGACCTACACCGTCGCGTCAGACCTCCGCCGCAGGGCTCCTGAGCCTTTTGGAATCTTACAAATCCAAGATCAGCGAAGAGCGGAAGAGGAACGATGGAGGCGGCGGGGGAGAAGAAGAGGAGGGTGTGCGTGACTGGCGCCGGGGGTTACCTGGCCTCGTGGCTGGTGAAGCTTCTCCTCAGCAGGGGCTACTTTGTCCATGGCACCGTAAGGGACCGAGGTACGCTGTTATCCCTATTTCCCTCTTTTTGGTCGTTCACTCGTTGTGATACCTCGATTTGATTTGTGGGTATGACCCTCTGATTTCTTGAGAATGTTGTGGGTGTTGTTAGGAGTTCGGTATTCCAGTCGTAATTTCTTGTCACCTAGCTATTCCAGTTGAAGATTGGTAGTAGCTATAGGTCCACTATTTGTCCTTGCACTTCTTGGTAAACAGCGGCAGTACCTCTTTAGGTTCGGCGCTAAAGAGCAGCAGTACCTCTTTAGGTTTGGAAGTTGCTGGAACGTGCCTTACTTTTGGTCGGTTCGGAGCTGGCCTCCACCCTGTTGTCCTGCTTCCTTCTTAACCACAGGAAACAGTGAAGTTTTGGACAACTTTTCCTCTCCAACCGATGGCCGGCAATTCCCATAACCATTTGAAAAACTGTTGTTTGTGAATCGATACAAAAAGAAACTTTCAAATACTTTCTTTTTATTTGTCGAAAATTTCCAACATTATGTCTTGTGAATGCATGTGACTGTCAACTTCTTTTTAGTATGTAAATAAACCTCACATCACTGTCTAATTTGGCTACCACATTTTTGGCTTTGAGTTCTGCTAATTCTGGGTTCAGGTGATCCAAAAAATGCTCACCTGAAGAACCTGGACGGTGCTGCTGAAAACCTGCAATTATTCAAAGCAGACATGCTAGACTACAATTCTTTAGTATCTGCAATTGCTGGATGTGAAGGAGTTTTTCATGTTGCTAGCCCCGTTCCTTCAACGAAAGTGTCCAATCCGGAGGCAAGTTGTTCCCTTACGTCCTGACATCTCTCGTATGTTAGCCTTTTCCTTTTTGACATACTTCGGAAGCTCCTGCACGCTTATGCATTTGAAGTCCTTGCTGCTGAACTAATTATGCCACTGAAGCAGCAGCATATCTTGTTTCACTTGTCCATCAGCATAAATATTAATAGATAAGGTGAGTCGTGGTGGGGCGACGTAGGTGATTCGGGGTTTCTAAAAAACACTTGCAAGCATGGATTATTTAGTTAAATATTTAAATATCTTTTCATCTGCTATACTTATTCTTCAGATAAACCTTTTTGTTTTTTGAGATAATGTTCAGCATGTTTTTTGACTGTCTTTCAGGTGGAGGTCATTGCTCCTGCTGTTACAGGCACTTTGAATGTACTAAAGGCATGTTCCGAGGCTAAAGTTAAGCGAGTGGTAGTGGTATCATCAGCTGTTGCTGTCTCAAAGAGTCCCAATTGGCCAAAGGGTAAAATTAGGGATGAGAATTGTTGGTCAGATGAGGAATATTGTCGGAAAACGGAGGTAATTGATGTACAATGTCTGAATAGTTATACACTGATAGATTTCTAACATGCATATGTGCCTGCTTGTACACAACATAGTTGCATGATTTTTAACCAGCATCTTCCTTTGCCATGTGAAGTTTTCTGTTACCGTGTGTGCTCATATAACTTCCCGTTCTTTTATGGATGGCCTTTCTTCTTAGTGATGCTATTCTCTAATTATCTTGATTGGTCGGACAGAACCGTTTTCTTCTGAACTTTTTTGATATATATATATTTTTCTTGTTGATGATGCTATTATCCTTGGCTGTGGTAGCTTTTTTATGTCATTTCTCCACACATTAATCTCATCATTCATTTTAGGCTTTTGGACATATTAAGAAATATTAAAAGTGCTATACCATTAGTCTGCTCTGTCATCATGCTTGTATGACATACTTCAGTTACAGATTTTACATATATTCATTACAACCATATCCCATAAGAGTTGAAGTTCATGCAGTTATGTTCTTATGAATGGCTGTCTCCTCCAAGTCAATTTGAAAACATTCTGAAACATATATGTTAAGATTTATCATAGATCTCCATATCATCTTTTGGGACGTTATTATTTTGCCAACTTGACTCCCATGCATTTACGCCTGGGTATATAGTTTGTCACACCAAGTTAGCTTCCATTGATCATCTCCTATCATGCATACGCCTCCTCTTGTGCTTTTCCTAGGTTTCGCTGTTATTTTTTTCAAGAATATGATGTATATTGGAATCCTTTTTCAGTTATGATTAATATTATTGAAGGAAATATTGAAAAAATATTTGGTATATTAAATTGAGATCATTTTGGAGAATTCAGGAAGGTGGTTAGTTTCCATTGATCATCTCCTATCATGCATACGCTTCCTCTTGTGCTTTTCCTAGGTTTCGCTGTTATTTTTTTTCAAGAATATGATGTGTATTGGACTCCTTTTTCAGTTATGATTAATATTATTGAAGGAAATATTGAAAAAATATTTGGCATATTAACTTGAGATCATTTTGAAGAATTCAGGAAGGTGGTCTAGGAAGATTATGATAATTTCATTTTCTTCCTTGCATCATCAACATCAGGTCCCTTGATTTGATTAGGATAATAGCCTTACTGATATGGCTAACCATCACAGGTTGTTGCCTTTCTTTTAAAACCTTAAAGAATTCTTACTCTGGACCCATGTTGTAGGAAGTTCGTATCTCCCATTTGGTTTTCTGAAAAGTGTTCTTTATGATTTAACACATCAAAGAGAATAGGCATGTCAACCGAGTGGTTGGCAGTCTTATATCCTTTATTTGTTACTTACCGTTGACCGTCTGGCATTCTCAATAATAACCCATATCTTTCTGAAAGGATCCTTCTTTTATGTGTTTTTTGCTTCTGTGTGCCTAAAATTTAGAAATCTCATTTGTATCTGTTCTTTCCTACTGTCAAATATTAACTGCTGAAAAAATATGGTTGGAGCCTATAAGAAAGTAGTAAAGATGACTATATATTGTGTTTTACTGCAGTAAAACTGATCTTACTTAGTTTTCTAAATGAGGAGTTTGATTGGGAATTCGCAGCAAATTTGAGGGTGACAGTTGCTGATTATTAGTACATGGAGCTCAATAGATGGTCCTCATAGATCATTGATTGTTGTGTACATTGATCTTCACTTGTCTCTTGTATCCTAATGCTTATTCAAACTCAACTGATTCTTGTTTTGGAGCACGGATAGAATATCGTAGGACAGCAATGCCGCTATGTGCAATTCTCACATCCTTTTAGCAGATGGTATCGTTGTTGACATGCCTGAGTGATACTAGCAATCTTTCACAACCTATTTGTGCAGTTGATTGCTTATACATAGTATTTTTTGTAGCTTATTTTCTACAGACTCCTTGGAACTTCATGATCTATTATTTTGATCCTCATAATGCAATGCTGCTTATTTCGTTCTTTTTGAAGTAATTCTGGGTATTCAATGTGCTGACTGCTTGTCTGAAAGATTTGTATCATCAATAATTATGTTTGTAGAATTGGTACTTCCTTTCAAAAACACTGGCAGAACGAGAGGCATTGGACTTTGCTGAGAAGAACGGGCTTGACGTTGTGACTGTCTGCCCATCTTTGATTATAGGGCCATTGCTCCAATCCACCATCAATGCTAGCAGCTTAGTTCTCATAAATCTTTTAAAAGGTCCATATATACTTTCCTTTGTTATTTAGTTTGGTCAGATGATGCAGTAAGAAATAAGTATTTTCATTTTAAGGTTATCAGGAATTTTGTTTTAAGAAGGGATGAGCCGCCAACATGAACCATGAGATGCCCCAATCTCCTACTTTTGTATCTACATGCATATAAACATATCTGCATATGTATGTATATATATGCATATATCATATCATACTAGTAGAATGATTAATGGAGGCATTAGTGCTATTTACGAAGTTGAAAGTCACCAAAACATGCATGCACCAGCAAGTACATAAAAGTGTACTGAAGGAAACTGCCAAAAGAACAAACCGAGGAAGGATTCTGGTAGAAAGTTGAGAACATTGAGAATAAGTAGATGCAAACGATGCATAAAGAAACTGTGTCTATACATACACACACATACACACTTGTATGGTATGATGATCATATACCTACATTAACTAATATATACGAGGCCTTTGAGAATCAATTTTCATTTGCGTCTTTAATTCAGTTTGCTGTTCCTATATCCAATTGCTAGTTTACTATATTTGTCATTTCCAACCAATTATACTACCATGGTCTTTTCTTATACTTATAAAAAAACATTTATATGGTGGATATTCTCCAATATGCCAGTGGTACAATAAGATAATGAAGCTAAAAGGAGTCAGGAGTCTATTTACTCTACTTCGTCCATTCATACATACTCAAGTATGCTTCAGATTGCAAGTCTTTTTAGCCAGATTACCTGGAATTTTACTCCTCTATACGAATTGTGTGGCATAAGATGTTGACTAGCTTCAGTTTTTGCCGTGATACTAGAATCTGACTTTTGACTGATTCCCGTCATCCCTTGTTTTGGTGGATGCGATATACGCATTCTAAGCAAGGATGTTGTGTTTGGTACATAAACCTATTATTGGCTCGCAGGTGTCCGTCCGACTGTGGAGAATAAAGTTTACTACATTGTGGATGTTCGAGATGTAGCTGATGCTCTGCTGCTGGTGTACGAGGAACCGAATGCGTCAGGACGACACATTTGTGCACCTCATCGGGCTAAAATGCATGACTTAGTGGACATACTGAAGAGCTTATATCCTCACTACAAATATCCTGAAATGTGATATAACTAATACCCTTCTTATACTTTGCATCAATGCAGTTTGGAATGTCGTAATCTTATGATTCATCTGAATATTATTGATCTAAGAATGTTAAATGCCAGTTTTACTGAGGTGGAGGAGGATTGCGAAATGCGTTCGGTGAAGTTGAACAACTTGGGATGGAAATGCAGGACTCTGCAGGAGAGCCTTGTTGACACCATTGAATGCCACCAAGCTGCAGGTCTTCTGGACAGGGCGTAAAGCACATGTTTTAGGTACTCTAATTCTGCCATTCAACATTTGTTCCAAGCTTTGTTATTTTATCAGAACAAGCATGATAGAACAGCCTGAGGAACAATCTAGTCCATTTATCTGATGTTTTCGCAAGAGTGGTATCTTTTGCCGGACAAAAAACAAAAAAATCAATTATTCATAGCGAGTCGTCGAGTAAACCAATTTGTAGGCAATATAGGCGACAGCCATGTTCACGGTAGAACACACGTCTGTATGAGACAGCCTTTCAATATGTCCTTGCGAATTGCTTGGATTTAACCACGTAATTATAGAGGGTAGCATTATGAGACTGATATGCAAATAAGCATGATCATGATTGCAGTTGCTCAATGAAAGAAAAGGACGAAGAAAGATGCTTTCTGAAACATGATCACAAACTGTGCAGTGCACCATTATTTAAACAATCCAGAGGATATGCGCCACCTCTGCTTATTAGTTGTGCACACAGATATTTGAACTGTGAGTACCTGTAAGTAACGTTACATCTCTTGCTTTACCGAAGACCATCCGTATTTTATTTCACATCAAGAGACTCACGGAGCAAAATTACTATGACCAAAACTGCCGGAGGCCTTACGTTGCATAGAGCTACTAAATATGTGAACCATTGGCTGGAGATGGTCTGACACTGGGCACATTAGGTGGATGATGGCTGCCTCAAATTAAAGTGGCTGATGGCCACCAAAGGACGGAGTCGTCATCACTGATAGTACTTCTGTTACGGAGGCCATAGAGCTCAGAGCAGCTTTCACAACCTCCTGTGAACACCCAGGCTTCACCATGCTCTTCACCTGCACATAGCCAAAGCAACTTCTTTTCATGACATGATAGCTTTAGATTGATACCGATATACTGATCAATTGTAGGTATGATACATATTAAATTATATCAAATTTATCGATACATGATACATAAGAGTGTATCGATGTAACATTCATATCGTGCAGTATGTCACGGTACGACGAATCTTGAGTTATAGGCTCATAAAAAAAATCGTGTCAGATCATGCTCATCTAGGCAAGAATTAGAAGCAATGGAGCAATGCAGATGTACGAATCTTGCGTAGTTTTGGCATGCTGGAAATAGTTCCAAAATGAATATAATTTGAGATGGTATGGGATGCATCAAACAGCATAATGGTTGAAAGCATATCTGATACATGGAATGAAAGTGGAAACTGAAAGTATAAAGTTCCCATGCTGAACCTAAAAGCCTGTGAACTGGGTGTAAGTTCTTTTTATAGATTCTAGAAGTTAGTATGCGAGTTAAAGTGATTTCAGTTAGTATGAAAAAGGGGGCTTGTCTGGAACATTTCAACTTTGAAGAGAACAAGGAAGCAAATGTAATCATAAACATGAACCTTATCAAGATACTCCTGGAGCTTCTTCATCCGGCCCATGTAATCTTGATCCTCAACGGCGAGTGTGTAGGTCTTTGCATCAGCACCCGGCCCTTCAAACTGAAGTGGCCCTGGGTTTCTGTACAAATCATCCATTAAAAAGCTCGGAGCCTTCTGACTCAGCAATCTGAAACGAGAGGCTAGAAATTGGTTACCAGTGGCATCGGTTGCACTACGTTTAACAGGTAACTGTGGAGCTCCTGTTAACTAATATAATTTAAAATCACACCTCAATCGTTAGGCATTGTCCAAATAACCAACATGAAATGCATATAGAACTTGCTAATTATCTGAGACTGTAAGCCGATGATTGAAAGAGAAGAGTTATCACGGCAACCTTGTCGGTTTTCAGTGGAACCAGAGAAGTACTTGACCTTACTGAGTTAAAAACTTAAACCGGACACAACTCAAAGCCATCAAGGTGTGATCTCGAAACATACTCGTATGCTTTTCCTTTCAAGTCGACTGTGGCAGGATGGATGGCAGGTTTACCAACAGGAACAGCTCCAGGCCCACGCGAGTATCGCTTCACCGTCATCATCGCCTAGTTTACGCCAGAATGTTACCGATACGATCTCCGTAAATGGTTAATGTTTTTGATATGCGGTAAACACAGCGTAGGAAAGAGATCCTTACCGTGAGTGGTGCAGCACCACAACGCCACTTGTTCACAGGGTGTTTCAAGTTCGTCGCGGTAGCCATGTATCCGTTCAAGCCAGCTGCTAGAATATGATAGCAGATGTGTCCAAGAACCTGATCATATAAGCCAAGTATTTAGTATTCAAAGCGTAACCAAAAAGAATGGGAAAGCAAGCCAACGGGCACATACATATGCATAGTCACAGTCAAATTTCGACGGTAAAGATCCACGAGCTTGATATCCAAAAACATGGCATATAGCATCGAATGTTTTTCCTTTGTATATGCCTTCTTCCTGGGAAGATACCAAACCACTTGGTATTTTAGAGTCAATAAATGAAATAACTATCAAGATGTGGACTATCGGCGCTGTTCCATCTCGGTGTCATTAGCCAGATAAAATTTGTTTGATGGGAAATTCTTGTTAAATATGCCACGGATCAATAGAGAAGTTGACTTACCATCCTTCTGTTCATTTCTTTTTCTACTAATTGTGCCAGAAGCTTTTCTGTCTCGATCTGAGCATCGAATCATTAATGTTAATATAAGTAAATGATAGCAGAAGTCTTTTTCTGTGCAACATTAGATAACACACCTGGGACAACTGGGCAGAGTCATCAGACTCTGGATGGAGCAGCAGCTGCATCATAGAATTTTTTGTGATGGTTGCTTTAAAGAGAAAAAAAAAATCACTGAAACAATTTGCTCTCATTTAGTCAGAAGACAGAAAACCTGTTTCCTGATAAAGGGCGGCAGGAATTCGAACAAAGCAGATGCCCAAGGTGAAAGACGAGAAGAAATTTTGTCCGTCAAAATGCCTTGGTTGTGGAGACCATGAATTTCCTGCAACAGTTATTTCCGAAACATCAGAAAATTTTAAACATTTACAGCTTTCGATGCTGAAATTGAAGTTAATTTTACAAATAGATAAACTACCTGTAGAAGTGCATACAATTCTGGAATGCTCTCTACGAGCCCCTCTGGGATAAGAACGACGCCATGATACTTTTCTGCAGAAAGCTTTAGTCATCACAGAAGAACATACTAGTTATAACCAAAGCATTAAACATGACTTCTGACCTTTCTCTGCTCTGGCTTGAACTGCATCACAAATTTGCTTTGTAATGTCAAAAAGAGTAAGTTTTGACAATGCCACCTCCTCTCCTAAGATGAGCTGAGAATGGATAAAGCAAATCAACATATAGTGATAAGAATTAGAACAAAAACCAATGTGTATATTATTTTCAAGATAAAAGTACGCTTATAATGATAAAAACATTTTAGAACGGAAGACGAACCATATTAGGATGAGACTGAAGTGCACATTCTAAAGCCACATGGGATACCTTGCGACCCATCAGGCGAATAAAATAGTAATACTGCAACAGCGACAATTAGTATGTAAAAGTATCTAAAAGGCAAAGCATTATTTGCATCAAATATCTTTAAATTAATAAATGATATTATGGAAAAAGCACTGGAATTAAGTATTTATAATTCCTTTAAAGTACTCAGGTAATGAGCTCGAGGAGGTTAATTCCCACAGGAATAGATCATCATATATTGCCATCAAATTTTGTACAAACAAAGATTTTTCTCTGGTCTGACATAAGAACCAAGTCACCTAAGCTACTTCGATAACTAAATGGCAATCTATTTTCTACGGATTGTAAAACGACGTGCCTTACCTTCTCTGCAGATTGCGCATCCATACAGACATTACCGATTAGTTGCGAATTAACCTGAAATTGAAAAGTGTTAGGTAAATATCAGTGTAGAAATCTAGAATATATACATTACTACAAGGTCAAGTCAACCTTGCAGTTTTTTGTGACAAACATTAGCTGAAAAAAAGAATTTAGTTGCTAACGATTATCCCCATTCTCAAACACAAATATAACTCTGGCTTATTCACAAACAAGAAAGAACAATTTCGAATACTTTTGCATTTCAAATTTTAAAATGCGTACTCAGGTTAATATATACAGTCATCCAATAGACTGTTGATCATCCCAAATGCAACATGGAAAGCACGTATAGCACGAAGCTATCAAAAGAAGACCAAATAGAAAACTCAAGCTCCGAATGCACACATTGCTTATGAGCTTATATGAGACTTACCCTGCATACAGTATCAAATCCAACGTTTGTCTCGACAAATTGATTCTTAAGATCCCCATTCAAAGTAACAGGCACACCAACCACCTGTTCACATGGCACACTTGTTATGTATAGAAACAAGCCTAGAATACATACAGAGATAAAGAAAAAGGGGAAAACTTTTATTGATGTGGCATATGACTTGTTATAGTACAAGTTTCAAGGGTCGCCCAGGAAGAAAGCAATCGGTTTAAAATCCATGGAGTCGACACTATAATTATAAATGAGTGTGAAACATATGTGAAGCCAAGTTACCTTTGTTGGACATTTGGCCTCAGCAAATGTCCCGGCAAGCTGAGCAGCATCCGAGTTGGATGTGACACCTTGCGACATAAGCAAGAACAAAATAGTGAGAAGGTTTACCCCACAATCTGAAAAGACATTAGAAGACCTACAAGGGTTTTTGAGGTACCTCCGATAATGACAAGACCATCCAACCTCAGATCATTGCATGCAATCATAGCAGCATTTACCTGCTCAGTAGTTCTGATTTGATCCACCGTTCGGCCCAGCAAATCATAGCCACCTTCAGATGCAACAAACAGCTAGTTCCAATTAGAAAGACAGCTGACTTTAATAAGATGAATGGAAGATAAACAAAAGTAAGTTTTTCGTGCACCTTGGTTCTTGTAGGTAGCAAGAACCTCATCTGTGATTTCCAGAGTTTTTTGTGTAAATAGACCTTCAGTGCCACCTGTATCAAAGAAAGGAATTCAGCACATATTCATTTCAACCGAGGGCCAATTACCACCTTTGTGAGCATTCCAGTTTACCAATTTGTTATATCATACTGTATCAGCCTGCTGATGGGTCCAAACACAATATCAACCAGCAACTTAATCTTTGATTATAAGCCAACGAAAAGTTGTATTTGTTTCATGAAGTTGAACATTATATTTTCCTAAACCTTACCTCAAAGGATTGATTCATGAAAAGATATGCAATGTGCCAAAAGAATGCTTCAATGATGGCTCTAGCTGAGACAGAAAGCAGAAAATTTCACAGCTCATGATAGAAAAATACTACATGCTTACCAACAAAACCAAGCAAGACACTGTCAGAGTTGCGAATCTTGATAGCCTTATAAAGTCCCCATACAACATTGTGTCCTCCTGGTGACTGCCTTCCACAAAACAGGACACCGACCCTGCACTTAGTCATTTGGAACAGTCAATACATCATATAGTATTTGATCAACCAAAGAAACAGAGGGTCATCTTGAGTTTTATGCTTGCAATGACACTTTGTGCCAACAGAACATGCAGCTCCAGATATGCATTCAAGAAGAAATATTACAGATTCAGCACATATTAGGGGACAACTCATGTTGACAAACCTCATAGGAGGATGTTCTGTGATGATCTGGGCATCAGGTACCTTTGCTGTTGCCCTCAAAAAATGAGCCAAGGGCTGGCCAAATGTGTGCGGGAAGGCCCGGCCGATGACATTTGCACTAGATGGATCTGCACAAGTTGTCGAATCGCCGAACTCCACTCTGACTGTAATGCCCTGCTCACCATGAACAAAATAAACATGAATCCACGGATGACCCCCCATAACAAGTATTGATCCAGCACTGGTGGCATGAAGATTAGTAGTACATACAAAGATCCTAGAGTAGACAATAGAGATTGAACATACTAACTAGTCAATTAGTCCATACAAAGATCCTAGAGTGGACAATAAAGATTGAACATACTAGTCTAGATGGAATCCATAATTTAGCAGATTAACACATACTTTTTGAGAGAATTTATCTAACAAAAGGTCAACAATTCCTGAGAATTTTTTCTCACAAGAAGAATTTTGAGCAGATGAATCCAATAATTTAACTCATCTCGGAAACTATTTTATTTGCCATTCTATAAATTACATTTGGTCCTTCGATCATTGCTACCAGCAAGCTTCCGTGTATATTGATTGGCCATTGGTCATAGATTTAATACTGAAAAGAAAAAGAGGGAAAGGAGACGCATCAAACTCCAGTTTGAAGCAACAAGAATGATCACTATATCTGCGAAGAACAAGAAGCAATTAATCCCCAAAACAAGACAGACACCCACGAATCAACCAGAACCCGAGGGAGGAAGTAGCATCACAAGGCTATCCAAAGCGTCGCGTAGGAAGAAACAAAGACTGCGCATAACACGATGCCGAATCTCTCCTAAGAACCAAGATACTAGAAGAAGGAGAAGCAGAGACCTGGAGGCATGGTGGAAGCTCAGGATGATACTGAGCTCGCTTCTTCTGGAGCCCCGACAGCTCCCGTGGAACCTCAAATTCTGAATCCATAACTTCCTATTCTTCTTCTTCTCCTCTCTCTTTCGCTCTATATATCTTTCACCGGTTTGCTAAAATCCTCTTGATGTCACGTCCTTGGTATATATATATATATATACATGCATGTCATCAACATCATGCGACATACATGACATGGCATGAGGAGAACGGAGGAGGAGCCGGTAACTCTAACCGGGGGCGACGGGCCCTCCGGTTTTGCGGCTTTGTCTCGGCTCACCTCACGCCCGCGACGATGCTTCCTCCAACTGCCGCGATTCTGCACCGGTCGGACGGATTTGCCCTTTCGCCATCGGATTAATCGGAACCCGCGACGTGATGTTGACGGTGATGGGAGGGACAACTGGTCTGGTCTTTTGACTTCGTTGCGGATCTTGGTGAGCGCATTTGATGGTGATTTTGACTTCGTTGAGCATAGGAAACATGGAATTGGGCGTCTTCTGGAATGGCCAACCCACCTTTAGGACCGGAGGAGGTGGCCGGGTTTGAATTGTCATGGGGTCAAAGGCCAAGCCTTTCAATCGAATGGTTTGGTGCTGCCTAATTCTTCCTTCAAATCAGGCTGCGGTCCGGTCCGACCTTGACTCGTGGCACCGCCTAATGTTCATTGGCGCTGAGACATCCGACGTCTGATATTGCCGCGGCGTCGTCACGGAGCGGTCACCTCCCCCCGCAAACACACGCGGCGTGATGGGGGCAGGTCGATGGAAGAATCCCGCTGCGCACAGATCTCAAAGCAGCCTCAAGTCGAGTCGCCTCGGAGCAGACCGATGTCGGCGGGCTGCACGAGTATCAAAGCGCAGCGAACGCAGATCCCCACCGTGGGACGGATGCAATGTGAGTCGCCGGGGGCGGGAGATCAATCAAAATTCTCTGTGTTGCTGATGATCCACTTTCACGGATCTCAAAGCGGCCTCAAGTTCCCGCGCGCAGCTCAAGTCTATTCGACTCGGGAGCAACCTGTGTTGCACGGCGATCTGCTCGGATATCAAAGCGTGTCGGAAGCAGATCCGCACCGTGGAAGGAGTGCACGTGATTGGCATGAGGTAACTGATCCCACTGCGGGGGATGCTTGCAGTATCATTCTATGGCAGCTCGTGGAAGGAGTGCACGTGATTGGCATGAGGTAACTCCCACTGCGGGGGATGCTTGCAGTATCATTCTATGGCAGCAAATGATTCTGTTTCACGGATCTCAAAGCAGCCCAAGTTCGCACACGCGGCTCAAGTCGATTCGACCCCGAGCAGCCTGTTGTATCGATGGGCTGCACGACTGTCAAAGCGGGTCGGCCGTAGATCCCGCAGCAGGGAGGCCCGTGGTATCTTTCAATGGCCACCGGAGGGTGAGATCACCCAAACATTAATATCAATGTGTTACTGATCTCTCTCTCTCTCTCTCTCTCTCTCTCTCTCTCTCTCTCTACCAAATAAAAAAAGTTCGAAGCCTCCATTCTCTCTCATGACAGTCATTTCTTAGTGTCTTCTTACCTCACTGCCACAACAGAAGAGCATTATTGAGTTCGTCTTCTTCTCATATCTATTGTTATTTAATAGGTCACTTTAATCTTTTCTTTGTCATCATTTATGTGCCGCCAATCTTCCATTAGCAAGGAATGCAATCGCTGTATTAATAAATTCTTCTATTAGCAAACCAGTAAACTGTAGAAGAGAGAAATATATTATGAAAAAAATAAATTTTATTTATTAAGACGTTGAATATTTATATAAATTTGAGAAATTTTTTCCTCGATTAATCACTCAAATCAAGTAATCATATCAATTATTTAAATCTATAATTAATACTTAATTCATAAATTGATTAAAAATATGAAAGTAAATAAAAATATTACTTTATATGTATTCTATTATTATCTTCTATCATAAATATTATGTATCAGTCCTTGCATCACCTAACAAACAAAGTCATTATTTTTATGCACATTATCTAGCTTATATAGCAACAATCCTTGTTGCCTAAACGCATCTTGCTTCTTCCACCCTTAGTTTGACAAACACACATATATAAAATGTTGGAGATGATGAGAGTAGGTCTTCTTTAGAAAAGGGTTTACCATGGTGTCACACGTAGGAATGTGTAAGGACAAGAATAGGGTAGTAGAGTATGTTAATTTAGGCCCACTAATTTGGGCTTGACAAGGTAGGTTTGGATTCCTGTTAATTCTAAAACAATGTGTTAATGCTATCCGAGTCTTAGTAGGTCTATATATATACATATATATATACATATATATATATATATATATATATATATATATATGTATATATATATATACATATATATATATGTATATATGTATATATATATATATATATATATATATATATTCTCAAGTTTTTTTAGAATTACCAAATTAGAAAGGACAAGCATACTTAAAAATATTTGACATATAGATATGAGAGACCTAATAAGATTGCATTAAGAGCCGCCAACACATGCGACTATTTGAGAAGAAACACATATTGAGATATAAGAGGAGTAGACATCCGAGATTAACATTTAGAGAAATAACTAACTTTTTGTGTGAGAAGCATCACAAGGATAAGCGAGTTAGAAAGAACATGTAACGTAAAAAAATTGAGATAGCTAAGTTCACGTTACGGCTTGATGTTGACAATCAAACTTGACAATGCTTAATGCAAATAAGACACTTGGCAAAGGATGGAACCATATAAGGTGGGATATATTACTTAGCGATCGAAATAGTTATGTAGAGCTCATAGATGTGAGAGAGACTATTAACTCGAAGAATTCGGTACTCCTAAAAAGGCTTGTATATAGACGATAGACTGTCCGTGATCATTCTAAGATAATCGAAACTCGATATCATGGAGTATTGAAACTTTATTTTTGGCATGGAAGAGTGACCCATGGCAATACTAAATAAACGCACGCTTAAAGTTGATGTGAAAATCAAACTCAATAGAGGGTTGATCGATAAAATTATGGGCACGAGGGTTACCATTAACTCAATAAAAACCAAAGAGTATAGTAATTTGGGTGAAACTTAATAAAGTGCTCAAGCCACATGATGAGAGTTGACATAGAAGATGAGACATGGAGCAGAGGCATAAAGCTTCTCTTAGACACTAAGTCAAGGATATGAACTCTTGTAGAGGCAAGAGTGGAATCATGTCATTCCATGGGTCCCTTATTCTGATAGAATGGGCTCAACCTGCACAGTGTCAAAATTGAAGGGAGCTTCGAGGCACATGCACCTTATCACAGTGAAGCATTTGATGAAAGAACTAAGGTGACTCAACTTATGAAGGCGAAGTTGGGATCAGAAGGCTTTGGGTGAGGTAAGAGGATGTGAAGGAGGGTACTCTTGAAGAACATATCGCAGTGTTGCTATTTGAGTTACCACGAAGGAAGCGATATACAACGAAAATTATATTAGGGGATAAAGGCTCAAGATCTAAATAATGATGCACCAACTTTAGCAAAGTCAATAGACTTCAAGAGCTACTAGTCAATAGACTGTTCTAGAGCTGTGCTTCATATGAGTGTGACCTAGAGAGCAAGTGGACAAAGATCGATTGCCAAAGAAGCAAATACAATCAGAAGTGACAGAGACCCTATGATGTGTTGGTAGAGACCGCACATGGACAAATCACAGTTCAAGTTCATCTCCTAAAGATCAGAATACAAAGAAGATATCACTATGAGATGACATAATATAACGAATCATGGTGGACCAATTCAGGGTAATGCAACACACACAGGAGAAGTCTCACGAGGGACTTGATCAAACAAAGATATGATCGAGAGCCACTAGGAGCTCTACTTCAATGAATATATGATAGCAAGAAAAGGTAATGAATTTAAGGAGTGAATACTATGATACCATAAATATAGGTTTTCATGTATGCATCGAATTTTATATCGAATAAAACCTTAGTCATAAGCATATGAGAGTTGTATAACTGAGGGGAAATTCTGAGTGCAATTTCTAGTGAGTCCCATAGGAGGGGCTTGATCATGCAGAGGTATAATCAAAGCGACTAGAGAGTTGGTTTGCTCTGGAGTTCATATTCGTTTAAGAGAGCTCGACAAGTCATAGGATAAAGTTGAGGAAGCGAACGTTGCTACCAAGGAAGTAAAGAAGAATAGAATCAGCACGAGCCCTGAAATATGATGATGGAGGTCACGCATGAGAGTTGAAGTGTTTTCCATTAACCAAGAGGAACTGCTCGAAGCATATAGAGATATTGAAGCAAGTGGTCAAAAGAGGCAAGGAAGCGACGATGAGTCTAGATGAACTCAGCTACTCAAAACCAATCATCAGTTATAATGAAGGTGAATTCAAAGAAGTGTCATAGTGCCGCAGAGGTAAATTTACCAATTGCAAAGAAAGGGATGTAGATGCGAGGCAACGAATTGTAGGGCCATGAGCATGGCGACGCCATGGTATCGCAAAGGTGGGACTTCTGTGGAGTCATCGATCATTTGCTCTTATGGAGGGAGGGTGCTTAGTCATGAAAGGGGCTGAGAATGTGGAGAATATAGAGGTAAACATTAAGTACCAAGATAAGGCTGAAGGGTAAAGGCTAGGGAACCTAATAATACTAATGTCAACGAGCTTTTTATGAAAATAATCGAAAGTGGACTTTGGGTCAATGCAAGAGTTCTCAACTAAGGAACAAAGTAGGTAATACGTGGTGTTATATTTTTTCTACTTAGATGAGTAGACAACAAAGATGATGAAGAAGATGGTACAATCCTAGAGGCGATCAAAACTATTATAGATTTACTCTAATTTGGGACAAAATTTTGCTCTTTTAAAGTAAAACTTATTATATTCTTAAAGTTCGATAGCAATGAGAAGATGAATCATAGCGGCTAACTTAATATAAGAGTGCAAACACTTCGGGTACTTCGGAAGTATGAGTAAAGAACAGAAAAAGGATAGTTAACTAGCTCAATGCATGAAGTACAACTCTCAAGGAAATAGACGAAGTCGAGTAATCTTTGCCTTCTCAACTTCTAAGAGAATGAATAAAATTGAGTATTATAGTTCTCTTATTTATCGAGTAGAGAAGCTTTATACTAGTTCAAAGACCATTCGAAGAAACTTAGTAGTAAACAACAAATGTTAAATCCCCACCAATGTTAATCGGTGCTATCAAGAATAAACTGTCTACTTCATTTCCCAACAAAATGTCAATTAAAAGTGAAAGTAATGCAAACATATTTGGAGGTCACAACTAAGTAAAAGAGGAATCAATAGATAAATTTTACAAAGGAAATATCCTAAAAACTTTAAAGTTTATGAAGTGATACTCATTAAAACTGCAACAAGCATACAAGCATCCACCTAATTCAAATGACATGAAATGTTTGAGAGATTTGTGCATAATAAGGAAAGTGTTTTCCTTTATTTAAAGGATCTACAAGAACCACCAAGGATCAATACAACTTAATCGATCCTATATCAGAGTTAGAGTCATTGGCAAGTTGAAGCAATGTAGCAGATCGATATTTGACTACTTAATAACAATCATGGAGTGCAATTGGGAGTCAAGAGACACATTACAACTGAAGCAGAAAATTGAAGATTCAGTAAAAGTGAGGAGATATAATGTCCGTAAAGATTTTGATGAGGGCGTCTGAGGAATAAGTGAGGAGGAATATTAACAATAAGGCTGCAAATAAAATGTTTGATGAAATGCTTGTGTTTGTTTTTATCTTTCAGTTTTATTTATATTTTGCATAATATATAAAGGGCTTACAGTAAATTTAATAGCCCAATTTTAGTTAACTTTTATGATCATTTCAGGTTTATAAAAATAGGTTGTGCAATTATCATACAAAGATAAAAATAGGTTCAGAAACAAATGATCAAGTAGTTATTTTGGGGGTTTTTAGCTCCGTAAAATATTATAAAGTATCAGTCATTACAGCACCCTAGAGCTATCTGGGTGGCACATGGCTGGATAGTCATTTGGGATAGTGTCTAAGGTTAGTTTGCTATTTTGTTATGCAATAGTATCATGTGAGCACTTATGAAAAAAGTTTGATTGCGATGGTCCATCTTGGCTCATTTTGTCGCTTAACCGTTGAAAGCTTGTAAAGTCTATATTTATAATTTATATTGCTTATTAAGTGTTTACTGAAATGATTACTTATGGATTCTAAGTTAAATGATTTTTCTAACCCATCTATTTTATAGATCGGATCATAAGATATCTTGATGAGATTGACCTTTTACAAACAAATATGCAAGGCTAAAGAATAAATGATTAAATTGAATTTGAGTCCAGAATTTTATGATAATCTATCAATTTTCTTTTAGAGTTCGTCATTACCTTCTTCATAGTAGGTCGTTGTGGAAGAAGCTTATGCAGCTCACTTATCAAGTCTTCTTCATCACGAATGATCATTGAATCCAATGTATCAATGATATAAACAATAACAATAATATCAACCTAAAATTGTATTTTTCTTCACGTTCCTTCAATTCAATAGTTAACTAATAAGACAAAGCACGAAAAATGAGAATCTCGATCAAATAGGTGACATTTCGATTCTCGATGGCATCATGTTGTTGCTTTACGTTCTTTCGTTTAAGATTAGAATCAAATGGCATTCGAGTCCGTGCAAAATTGTGGAACGGACGCGATGATATCATCGAAGCGGTGACTGAAACCTGCACAGTGGGCTTACCACCTGTCGTTATTATAAAACAAATAGTACTTGGGAAATTTTTAAGCGTCCGTAATCATATTGTCACCGACGATTCGGAGACTCTTGGTGCACTTACCGCCGGTCCTTGGTTGGATTAAGTGCCTTCAACATAATCGTGTCGTGACCTGACTCGACACCTGCAGAAGATTCATACACCTTCTGTACGATCATATTGTCGTCTTTGGTGACCGAACTCTTATTGGCAGAATGTTCAGACATTTCGGTGAACTTATCGGCGGTGCTTTGTTGGATTAAGTGCGTTAAAGAAAATTTTAATCCTAAATTGTATGGTGACCTGACTCAACAAGCGCAGAAGATTCGGAGAACCTCGCTGTGGTTACCGGATATCTTTGGAGTAATAAAGTACCCTCGTCAAATGTCCGTGATAATACTGTCACCTTCGGTGACCTGACTCAATTAAGCGCAGAAGATTCGGAGACCTCCCGTGTCCTTACCGCTTGTCTTTGGTGCAATAAACTGCCTCCAAAAAATATTTAATCCTTGTAAAATCGTCAAATGTCTGCGATGATACTCCGGCCTGCGGTGACCGAACTCGAACAGATGGATTGCCTTCCGCTCTACGGGCGCGTTTCTGGATGAATTATCTAAAAGATGGTAGCAAGCCAAGTATCTCGCAAGCAGGACGACTTCGACAATTTACATGCTGTTGCGACGTCTACGTGAGCACAATAAACTATTTGATTACACCACTCTGGATTTGGCACAAAGAGTCAAGCAATTGTAACGACGAGGTGATGATGAGCAGGTCATGTTCGATGATTAGTATCATGCATTGTGAATGAATCAAGAAAGCTAATACGACTGACTCTATGTGCATTGTGAATGAAAGAAAAGGAGAATCCACTGCAAGCTGAGCTCCGTCTTCGAGCTACGGTGGTGGCATGCACCGGAACCCGCGCAGAGTCTGGCCACCGGCGGTGACATTAAGGAAATGAAAGTTTAACGATTTTGCAGGGATTTAATTTTTTTTGGGGCGCCGAAGCCCACCAACGACAGGTGGTAAGCACACCGGAAGGTTGAACATAGACCCGTCAGCGACGGTGTCACTGATGGATCCGGAGTCTGGGCACCGCAGGTGACAATATGGCCTTGCACTTCTGGTTATTTTGCAGGGTTTTATTCTTTTTTGAGGCCGTTTGATGAACTGGCGTTGTGCGGTAAATTCACCAGAAAGTTCAACTACGTCGCTTTTGCCGGTGTCGGAGTTCGATCACCGCCGGGCATCAGCAAGACTGCAAACACGTTTCGTGCTCAGTCTTCGACCACTCTGCCGTATCATAGGATGTAAACTACATCAATCGATAGGAAGGCAGTCTGACGAGCTCAAACAAACATAAGAGAGTCCCGAACAGGGATCTGGAATTTGAATCCTCTTGCGCAAGCAGAGGATTAATAGAATACCAAATGATGTCCTTTTCAATAAGCAGAAACTTATTTTGATGCAGTACAGAGAGGCAAAAGTCAATGATCAGACTATGACATGTTGGATGAACCTCATCAGGTTTCAAAGTCCTTGTTTTCTTGAATCAGAATATTACAAGTCAAGATTAACAACGTCAGGTTTCACTACGAGAGCAACAACACAAACTGTTTCGAGGTCCAGTTTTCTATGAGTAATGACAAACTGACGAACACTAGCACGATAACTACGACTACCACGGCAGAGTAAAAGAGTGAGTTGTCTTTGCAAGTCGAGAAGTCAGCATATCATTCAGTCTTTTTCTCACTTCAGCCTAAAGCTTCTATGGCAAAACCTGTAGCATGTGATGGATTCAAATTTGCACAGCCCGGTGAGGTCCCTAAGACATTTCAGCACTTGGAAAAGGTAGACCCTGAACTCTCCAGTGTCATACATCTGATTCATCAATCGGCGCACGAACAAATAGCTGGCCGTGTAAGGAAACTACTGCAGATGTTTGATGTGGATTGATTCGTGAAGGCAAGGTTATGACCTGGTTGGACAAAAAAAGGTTCCTATTTTGTTGGTAACTCAGCAAATATCACAGTTTTGATCCCCTGGAAATAAAGTATACACCAACCTTTTTAAAGGGGGTGACACCCCAAGGATTATCTCGCTGCTCAGGATCACCAGAAATAATCAAACGTCCTGCAGGATCCGACTGAACTTGCACCTATGTACAACCAAAAATGAGTCCATTATTTGTCGAATGTTGGTTTGCAAACAAGCTACAAGCAATGCCACATAACCTAAATGCTTTCAAACTAGCAAATTACAGTTCAAAAAATTTCAAGAATGATGACAACAGAGAGCAGCCTGTACCTCTTCACGCAAAAGCCCAGGGACTAGGGCATAGACTTCAAAGAACTCCTTCTGCAGAAACAAGCATTAGTTTCAAGTACTCAGGAAAATCATAATGGTGCTATATGTTTCTGCTCGTTATGTACATCTTCCCTGTAAATAGAAGCTGCTACACTGGAGACAAACAATAATGCGAAAAAGGGTATGTTGCTTGCACTTACAGTCCTCAGAACATTTATCTTCACCCAGTCCGCAGGGGCACCGGCATCAGTAATTATTACATCCCCTCTGCACATAAAGAACACAATCTATAATCATTTACTGAGTGAATAACATTAGGCAACTAGAAAAACTCACAAAGGCTCATGCCAAACATGCAGCAAGGAAACGGAGATAAATTCAGATCAACTCCTCAAAGTGAATGATCAAATAATCAATTCAAAATCTAATCCTCGTAAATTTTGTTTTTGTTTCTTTCTGGTGAAATATGCCATCAGTAATCAAGAAAAGGGGGAAAGATGGGGAAGTGGGCTAGTGGAGGGAGTAATGAGCACTATAGCAACGTCAAGTTCATAAAAAAGTCTGTTACCTAAACACTTTCTGCAATATCCTGTGCCTGTACTTTTTCAACCAATAGGCACCAAATAATCAGCACTGGTCATTTGCAACAAGTTTGTTATTTCAAATTTTGCAGATACAGAAGTCTTGTCCTTGGTCAATATCTATGGTTAACTGCAGTCCAGGTAAACATATACAAATTATGCACTCCCTGTGACTCATCACATTCTCAGAAATTAATATCTGTGTAAGCATATCAGATTATATCAAGATTGTATATCATAATATTCCCAAAACCTAGGTATCAGATTCTTGTTAAAAGCGATCACCACAAAAGAAAGGATGAACTCCAGAAGGCTGTGAAAGCCACTTGTCTGCTGCAAGCCCTATGTACAAGTTCTAAATAATTCGAGGACCATCAGGATTATACAATAAAAGTCACCCTTCGCTCCAACTTGGTCCAGCCTAAACTATATATTACCATGTGCAGTATTGAAGAAATCAATTGAAAAAAAATTCAACTATGCCATACTACTGAACTTGGATGCCAGCTGAAAAATGTATATTCTTGATAGGATACACAAACTTCTCGTCTATCTCCCTCGCATACTTGAATTTGTTGTGTGCATAAAGTAACAAAACATTTATGGCATCCACAATGAAATATACCACATAAATAACATGTCTTCTATTTTTATTTGAAAGTACATAATATAAAAAAAACTGTGCAAGTCAACTTGGAGAGGTCTAAACAATGTTCCAGATGTCTCAGATTTTTCCAAGACAATAGCCAACCAAAATAAATAGAAAAGTTAGACATCAAAAGTACCTGATAACCTCAGGCATTCACAATTCTAGATTGTATACACAAAAATTTCAGTTTCTTGTAAAGTTGAATAAACAATAACAAAAAGTCGTCTGAGAAAGAAATTGCACAAATACTAAGAAACGGACTTAACTGTCGTTTAACAGGGTCTGTTTTTGCAACTTTTACTGCATCCTCTAGGGTTGGAGCTTTTCTCTTCTTCAATGTGCCTATACAAGGTAAAGTAATACAAGTAAATAGATGAACCCTTTTATTCAAGCAAAATGATCAACCTAAATAAAAGAATGCTCTTAAATTAGTTACCCCTCTTCATGAAAGAAAGAGAGTTCTTGTCCTACAAGAGAAAGAGTGCGTCAGTATGTGGGGAAGACCATGTGTAGCACTTCTTTAGAATACATGCAAACCTTAATTATTGGATCCCCAACCTCTCCATTAAGTAACCGTTGTGCATGCCATCCCTGCATCGCTCGGGCTGCAGCATCCCGCCTAGCCCTACCAGAACCTGACCCTTGATTTCCACCTACCTATAATGAGAACTGATAAAATCATAAATCTGGGAAGGACTTACTGAATCGTACAAATTCAAACTTAAGGTAAGGGATTATTTAAATAAATATAATTCATATGCTTATAAGACTAGACCTAAATGGTGGCAAAAGATCCATGTAACTGACCCCAAATACCTTGGACTAACGGCTTTGTTGTTGTATATGCTTATAAGACACTCAGCACCATGGAAGGACAGAAAGTCTGGATACCACTAAGAGTAATTTATGTTATTTGCAATTGATTATTTCTAATTTGTTCATCCTCCCAGGCACAGTACACTATGCTTTGTATGCAAAAAAAAAAAAGATAATTATGTTATTTGCAACTGATTAGTTCTAATTTGATCAAAAATCCAGGGAAAGTCACTTGCTAAAGTACCAGTGATACCTCTATCTCATCCAAATCATTATGTTCAGATTCAGTAAACTAATGAGAAACACTGGCAGCCAAAAACTTCTAACATGTCATCCACTTTAGAAACTAGCTAAAGCACACTTGCAAACCAGCTTTGTAGGTGAATTGTTACTTTAATATCAACAAATAGAGTGTTGAAAAGTTTTTTGTCTAAGCTTTACACAACCTTATTCCAAAGGCTAAACCAATCTCAGCTATCGCATTAATATGATAATATCACCGTGTAACCTCCTTCAAACTCTAAGCAACACAATCAGAAAAAGTGTAAATAAATTTGATGACAACTGAACTCTGATGCAACATTTTTTGGCATCTAAGTTGCAGCATCAATCAAGCCACAGAAAGAAGGTAAAATGGGATAATAGAAATACAAAGGTAGTGATAACAAGCACGAAGCCTATCTTTTATCCACAAGAAACCTCTAGATAACAGTTCTTTTTTCCTTTGTCTTCACCCTTCCACCCTGAGCTTTTCCCTGCTTTCGTCTTTACAATTGCTATATGATAAAAGAAAAATAATTGCTTCCTCCAAAAATTGGTAAATAACATATTACCAGAGAAATTTTCTCATATTCAAACTCAATACAAGAATTAGTCACATTATTGAACAGAATTCCTGCTGATTTTAGCAAGTATTTATCTCTACTCGACCATAAATTTAATTGGATCTCTGCAGAAAACTTCTAGACAGCCATCTGTCAGCATCTCCATCAGGTGTCCATTTAATCCTCAACACTTCATTTCCTCCGGACTCTTTTTCCCAATCCAAGGCCAATCATACCTATTCCATCTACCATATTCTGTATCCGTTGTTTGAGCCCTTCACCCATCTTCTTCTAATTAATTTAAATCTTACTAACTGTGCCTTTAATTAGTGAAACGACAACAAAAGGCAAGAGACTTGTTAACCTTTTTTCCATAGAGGCACTAGATCTCATATGATGAAAGTACGATACTAGAACATAGCTTTGATATGTTCTTTATAATTATGCAGCTATATATGATAATTTTGCAATATGAAAATGAATGAGATGAGTCTTACTCCCTCAATTACCAATAATGAGATGAGTCCTTGTGCTTATAGCATATGAGGACAAAAAATTAGAGCATCTCTATTACCAATAAGATTTCTAGAGTGACAGATCATCTTTTGAAATGTCTCCCATTCTTCATGACCATAAGGTTACTCATCGGTGAGAGTTTAGAATGGTTGGAAGGTAGGTATAAAGCAAAGCCATCGCCAATAGCACAAATGTGAGTAGATACAATAAGCACTTTGTGAACCACACTAAAAATATGATTGCAAAATATGTTTGTAATCAATTAACATTATACTTATGATTTTAGCAACGTTCTATTTATGTAGCATTCATTGCGAATACTAAACTATTTTTTTTTTTTCTTAAACCTTTCCCAAAAGTTAATTTAATGTGAAGTTCTCATAAGCAATTCTCATCCACTAAAAGCTACATATTCAAGTAACATGGCTCATATGTAAACGATGATCAATCTTTTATTTTCAAGACATTCTGAATATTTTGCTTCAACAAAAACTGTCAACATTACATATGCTGACTACTTTTCTGATAATGATTCTTATGAATTATGCTCCATGATAAGCAATGATCTTTTATAGATGCTTTTATTATCTATGTCATAAATGAGCTACGAAATAAACTTATTATCTATGCCATAAATGAGCTAACAAATACACTCAAATTCTTATGGTACATTTGTGAAGATTTATCAATTAGCAAAATCTGATTTTAACCTCATTTTTACTTTGCCAAATCTCTTTTGATTAAGTTTAATTACTTTGTTACACCAAATTAGATTTTTTTTAGTTAATTTATTTGGTGCAAACATTCGACTCTATTCAGCAATTTTAGATTATAATACAGCATCAAGGATCCTACAGTTATAAGAGGAACAGTGATCAAAAATTTTGACTTCTGTTGATCAATTTGATGATCAAGGTGATCCAGCCCAAACTGTGCTAGTGTTGCCATCTGAGTATACTGTTATGTCTTCCAAAAAAAACTACCTGTTTTTATTACTTTCTTTAAGTAGTTAGCCTCCTGCATCTGTCCTTTAGTAATTAATGCAATCAATTTAATACTTTCTTTTGCATTTGTTGTCAATGATTTCATGACTTGCGTTTGGTACCGTTTAAGCACACAAATGTATATATCTTCTTGGTAGGTTAATTCCATTTTTTTTCCTAAATTGCAAGCAGTTTTTATGGAACTTGTAATAATTAGTCATATTTTTCAGTTAAGAGTTGTTTAAACAGGATGTTAAGATTCCAATCAGCCAATAAATGCTCTCTTAACTAACCTTTTTCTTCCAAATAAGAGCCCTCCAAGGCAATTCAGGGAATTAAAAAAGTTTATTGTGCAATTTAACATTGATTCAGACCTCTGCTAAATCCACAATAAAAGCCTCCAAATATGCAATGAGAGAGCACACCCAAGGCATATGATGAAGCTGGTAATCATTCTAATCAGGATGTTATAACAAACAACAAACCAGAACTTCACAACATGCTATGATGATCCACACTAATTACAAGCTAAACAACCAAATAATATAAGTAAAAGTTGAAAATTAAATTACCAATAGATCCTGAAATATTAGATCTGGCAACCAACTTAAGTAAGAAATTTGGACCTAATATAGCTATATTAATTTCACATTCTTATAATGTTCAATAAGTTTTAGTTGATATCTTGCTGTAAATTACTCGATATATGATGCTGAATAGAGATCCCCGAGGGTCTACATAAACAACTAAATACCTTTCTCACTGCTGCACCAATAGTCACCGTGATTGCCTTAATGTCTATCTTTTTGGATCAATCAAAAGGACCATTCTAAATTGATAATGGGTCATCAAATCATCTCAATCTTCTGATAATCATGTGATTGGAAATGATCTTTATCCTCTTCCACCTTTAGCCAAGGTTAACTAAATTCTCACATCACACCCTATGGGTCGTGTCAGATGTGTGCAGGTCAGGTACTCAGCAGAATCTATACAACTGTACATTTTTCTAAAGCTCATTTTTCGTGTGAAACATAAATAAAAGTAATTTTGTCCAATTTACCCTATTTCTCCATTGTCGCTTTGCCAAATAACACAGAAAGTCTGAATTTGATTCTCATATCCATATCCATAGATTAAAAATAAGTCATTGACCTTCAAAAGGATTTAGATAATCTCATATGTTACATGATAGTTGGATTCAAGAAAGCCCCTCAATACATCCATTCTTGAACTGCAATGCTAATTCCAGAATAAATGACATGATAGCCAGCATCAGAAACTAGTAATCCCCAATATGGAGAATTAAAAACTGGAAACCTGTGCCAATAATACAAGCCAATTTGCTCGACAAACCAAAGAATGAAAGTGGAGCTGACAAAAATAGAAAAGACTCTCAATGTCCGAACCCAATCCAATGACAGGCAAAGGAAAGACTAAGGAACAGTGACAGAGACAAAGAATGAGAATAGAAACAGGTGTCTTCATTAATTAAGCTTCAGTGTATTATGCCTGGAATGGCTATTACTAGTGGTAGGAGCCACAAAGGGAAGCCTCAGTACACAACACTTTGTGTTATAAAGAAATAAGGATGGACTAATAGGTAGCTGGCCTCATGCCAAACCTTTAATTCATAGTAAAAAAGGCATGCTTTAGAAGCCAGAATACAATCCTAAAAAAACAGCCTACCAACTCAGAACTCAAGCCATAATGTGAACATGCATCTTTTCCAGGATGTTCAGATGCAATCTACTATTTTTTTTTAGACCACAGCAATATATTATCAGACAATTGTTGATTATAATATACCCCTTTATTTTTATCAACTATCAAAGAAAGAGATAAGTGAACTAAAAGATAAGCATGCTCAATAGCTAAAGGACCACGTCTTACAAAAAAGATACAAACTTTCCTTGATTCTCCCACATCTTATGGAAAAGATAGTTGCTTCCTCCTACGCGTACTGACATCTGCACCCATTTCCATATCTGCCTCAGGCTACTTACCTTTACATTCTTTATTTGGTGCCTTTTTTGTCCTAGTACTGGGGTCTTCAATGCTATCTGGATCTGAATCTTTCAGCATTAAAATTTCCTTTACAATCTTGGCTTTCTTGCATTTGTCCTACTACTCGGGACTTTAAAACATTCTTGATCTGATTCTTTCAGTATTGATATTTTCCTTTACAATCTTCCTTTGTTGTATCATTATCTTTAGCACTTTCCAGAAATAACATAGACTGAAGTACATGAAAAATAGCATCTGCCAACCAAGAATACATCATCTTTATCTCAGACAATGCAATAGCTTAAGTTGATACTCTCCCAGTTTGCAGAAGATTGAGCAACCAATATCAGGAATTTATCTAGGTGCAATTGTTGCAACCTTGTTGTATTGGACACTATCATGGTTTCAGGTTTCGAGTTACCTAGGTGCAATTCCAGAAAATAATCCTCTTACTCCAATTTTTTTGTTAAGAGATTCAGTAACATGGAAATTATATTGCTGTCTCATATAACAGTTCTTGATACATTAGTATCAGTTCAATTGGGCAAGAAGCCTCTGGCCTCTCCTTTCTTTCACATAAAACCATGTCTTAAACCCAAACCATAGAACAGAAAAATAATAATAGGGCAATTAAATAATCATTAGGATTGATCTAACTAAGAAAGTAACCACAACCGACATAATTGGGTTCATTTCTGCCAGCCAATAATAGACCAAAAAGGAAATCATAAAAGGCAAGAGTATGAAATTAAACAATCTTTATTAGAAGCCATTGTTCTGGAGGATAAGACAACAAACAGCAAGAAGAGCTATCAACCAATAGCTATGACAATTTTCTAAACCTGTCATAATAAAGCTTGCCGAAGAAACCAAAGACCCAGAGTTCAAAATTAATTAGACAAGAACAACAATTTCAGCCAAGCAACAAATTAAATGAATATGTCTCGAAGATCCTATAAGCAAACTCTTCTTCATAGTTCATGATACTATTGGAGTTCCTTAAAACTATAAAAAGAAATTACTGAGATAGAACCATTTCTTCGTCTAAAACATGGAGACATCTTGATCCAGACTAGAGGCCACAATGGACCCTTGATTTCACATAAAAATGGTGGCCCTTACCTGCTGTGTATCAATAGTTCAGATTGGATGATCTCAGTTGGGATATGGCCTGGAACATCTGTCAATAATTCTTTTAATCTTATTCAGTTGTTCTTGCACCATGATTTGTTCTTAAGGATACCACTTTTTACGGAGCTCAACGGCAGCAAAAGGTCCATGTAGCTGACTTTGAATAGTTGAGATGTCCTAAATGTGTTGTTGTTGTCATCATCCTTGCACCATGGTTCTCACTTTTTCAGGGGGTGGATCACAATGCCCTTGTTTGCCCTATCCTTGCCAAGTCCATCATCCCATTTTGCCAGTAGCTTAAACTGACTGAGACCATTGCTCCAATGACCTATGCCGGATTGCCAATGATGAAGAAGGTGGGGAAGCCCACCTTTTGGCTGGTGATGAAGTGGCGAGAGAGGGAGACCAAGAGAGAGTGAGCAACAGAGAGAAAGGAATAGAGAGAGAGAGAGAGAGAGAGAGAGAGAGAGAGAGGCTTCAACTTTTAAGCATTGTATACATCAGGTTGCATGGCCTTCCCATCTAAATGTTCACAAAGTTTGAGAGCCCATTTCAGATTTCAACTGACTTGTGCATCCCAGCTGATTCTAGTAGAGTGGATTTCCTGAACAATCCAAATGCACAAACTCAGACATTGACAATCACAACCAGTCTGGAGATTGAGCACTTCGAACGTTATGAGTCACCTTCAACCCATAATAGGGCGTGGCTTACTGAAACAAAATCAAATTGGTGCAATCCACTCTTAATTGAAGGATTTATTTTAATTATAGTTAACAATCAAGTCTACTCTGGCATCATTTCATTTGGGTAAATATCTTCCATTTTCTAGGATCTTTTATTGTTCATCATTTTTTTTTTCAATGCGCTGTTTAGACGGCCAGTTACCTTAAAAGATCTGAACGATTTATGACTAGGTTAAATTGTCGTCTCAACAGATAACACTTGTTGCAAAGATTTCAACTTGTAGCCAAAGATGATAATTTAGAAGATTAGCATTGGCATCAAATTTGGTATTGTGATTCAGTAGTGACAATAGATTCAAGATTAGCATGATCAACTGGATCACTAGATCAATCAGAAGGGACAAGAATACATATCAATCTAAAAACATAAAATATAAAAAAGTAGCTAAAAATCTTTTGGCATGAAACAAATTATAAAGCTAAATAGAAGTTGAAATTTACCCTAAAAGAGTTTGAAAGGAATGTGACATTTAAGAAAATTTAATTAAAAATTAACCTGTAAGGATTAGAGTGGCACAGACATAACTAGCGATGGATAGATGCAGATTGATTATTGGACATTGCATGACAGAGGTACACTATCTTAAAATGCACAATAGTTAGCACACAAAAAATAACAAACCACAAATCCTTAAAAACTTGACTCTTATGAGAATGAATCATGAACACAAATTTGATGTTGAATTAACAGATAATATAATCTCAATATGCACATTCGGTAGTCAGAAAAGATCACTATACAAAACATGTCAAAATACTTGACCTTTAGAAGAATAAATCATGTCAATAAAGTGAACCTCAATAAGTTGAATATGATGATTGAGAGTAACAATAGATCTTATTGACAATGCTTAACTCCCTTATAGGTCACAAGAATAATAAATGTACGAACAATATGCCTTCATCCATAGGTTTACACCGTACAGGTTTTACATTCAGAGAAAAACAATGAAATTTTACCTGATTATCAACACTCATAGATCCTGTAAGATTTGCCATGGAAAATTTTAATTCACCAGTTTGAATCTTATGTTTCTCGTACTCAAGGAGTGCCTGTATAAGGGTCAAAAACAAGAAAACAACAATGCACATAGAGTAATTTTGACCAAAAATGCACTTTTTATATTTGCTTAAAAAGGCAATTAAACACCAAAGGGAATTCTATTGTTGACATTGATAGAACTGCATCCATGCTAGTTTTAGGGCTACCACTATCTCAAGTTAAAACTAAAACTAGGGAACAGAGCGAAATGCCTCATTGCACATCAACTTGATGATATTTTCTTTTATTTAAGCATTAATTTAATTTTCAAGACACAACTATATCCATGAAGCTAAAACAATTGAAGAAACTTTTAATCACTAGTAAAATATAAGCCTAGAGAAATTGGAGTTATTAACTCCAAGATTTGATGCCAAAGTCCTCGAGTAATTAAGTTAAAGCAATAAGAAAACATTAACACTAAGTGCATATCTCTACAGATTCACTCTCTTAAATTGTTATGTTAATCTCATGATTTTCTATGCCAAAGAAGAGAAGACGAGTAAAAGGCACCCATTGAAGTATGTTGTTCAATATATTAAAGTACTCGTATGCCATGATGGACTGTCGGCTCATGTTGTGTAAAAGCATGACCAGCACAAGCCAACTGGATCATACTTTAGTTTAATCATTAAGTTAAAGCAATAAGAAAACATTAACACTAAGTGCATATCTCTACAGATTCACTCTCTTAAATTGTTATGTTAATCTCATGATTTTCTATGCCAAAGAAGAGAAGACGAGTAAAAAGGCACCCATTGAAGTATGTTGTTCAATATATTAAAGTACTCGTATGCCATGATGGACTGTCGGCTCATGTTGTGTAAAAGCATGACCAGCACAAGCCAACTGGATCATACTTTAGTTTAATCTTTGTTGAAATAGGGAAAGGGCCTATGCTCTTACTATTTTTCTCCAATTTGATGGTTATTGGTGACTTTATACTTCCTAAAAGAAAATATCTTACTGTTTAAACAGACGAAAGCATTAAAAGTGACATGATAGAAGAAACAATGGAGGACCACAGTCATCTGAGTTGGCTCAGCTTGCTCCTAAGCCAATTCGTTTATTCAAGTGCAGCCACAAAGTAGGTTTCTCAGACAATGGAGCACCATCTTTAACTTCTAGAGTTCCCGACACAGGGAAAGGGAATGTTCGACTAGTATATATAGACCCCAACATTGAGTCCACTCTTTTACATGTTAAGGCCACCAACATAATCTTTCTTAAGCTAAATATTAGTAATCCTCTTAAGCTAAATATTAGTAGATCAAGATGGTACGACTAACAGCAATACATTCTACAAAACAAACGACACATGATACTTGCAGAAATTGTTCTTTGTATGCCAAGTGAGCTAAAGTCAATACAAACTCTAAACTACAAGTTTGGGAATAATTACCATGTCTACTGGAATCCATATACATGATGACAAAGTGGACTTCTAGATATATATTGAAAACACTAAGTCATGAACATCATGGTTAGACATAGCAGGTAGTAACACTTTGTGTAAACCATAGTTGACTATTAAGAAGCACAATGAAGAAATCTTAGATTGACCATCAAGCTTTAGCAAATAACATCAAACCTTTTTGCATATAAAGAAGCGAATTGTACAGAAGTGTGAACCCACACAGATACAACTAAAACATAGGCCATAATGTCCCAACTCCACGAATAGTTGGGACACAATGGCTTACTGTTTTTGTACATCTAAGGGGGTTTGCATGTCTGTGCAATTCTATTATGTTTTCTGGAACACTACGAATTTGCCGTAGTTGTAAATGTGTATCTGGGAGGGTCACCATTTGTCATCATTGTCATTGTAGGGGTATATCTACAAGAGTCCGGGATAAATTTTAATTTCTCACACCCAAACATCTACATATTTACATACAAACAAGGTTTAAAATCTCAGTTCAATTTCGATCTCAATTGATGACTGAACCAGAAAGTATAGGTAGGGACCAATGTCCTGATACTCAGTATGGGTCAATACTACCTGGACCAAAGAGGAAGAGAAAAGAGGATGTTGGATAAGGCAGAGGGAGAGGCAAAGAACTGGTCGAGAAAAATTAGGAGGCAAACATTCCAACACAAGGAGGAAGAGATTAGGCAGAGTAACACACAATACATACATCAAAAATGTACAAGCAGATAGCAGAATATCCAACTACTTGTCTACTGTTGAACAACCAGTTTGAGCAAATATTGAACAGTCTTTTACTACCAACCACACAACACACAAGGGGATTTTTAGATGCCATATTCCATAAACATATTTAAAAGGACTTTGACCCCTTTGTAGCATTTAGAAAAAACAAAAACATAGTACTAAAAAACATGCAAGACAAAGATCGGTGCAGAAAGGTTATTGTTTGACACCTTTTGAATAAAAAACATATAGACATGGAACACAATACTTTGTAAAGAAAAAATATTTTAGTCTAAATTATACGCAAATATTTTAAAATTTGCAAAATAATTCCTTCACTAAAAAGCCCTATAGTTGATAGGCAAAACTGCTGTTAATCATCATGAAGAATTATGCGGAGTTGAGATTTGAATTACCTGGTGAACTTCTAAAGCAAGTTGCCAAGATTGATGACAGTAGATTAAGGTAATATGATGATCAAATAAAGATCTTAGGGATCTAATGCATTACCTTCTCGAAAAAAATTCGAAATGACCAAGAAATTGTTGTACAGGTCCTGCATAGAAAGTGAAATCTATTAATACTTCATATCCCCCCAAGAAAAACAATGCTTTTCCACTTGATGTAGCAATACCACACTCCTAGACAGTTTGCTGCTTATATTTTCCTTGTGAACTTTTAGCATAATAATCTCTGTAGTTCATCTATAATATACTTCATGTAATAAAGGCAAATAAAAGGTACATTTCAACAGCATAATCATCTCTGTATTTCATCTATAATATTTCATGTGATAGCGGCTAATAAAAAGTACATTTCATCCATGTTACAAACTGCTTGTCTTGCACATTGACTAGTTTAGGCCACATTGATAAACAATGGTACAGCAGAAGATCAAAAAGGAAATCTTTTCAAAGAAAAGTTTAAAAAAATACACTACCAAATGAAATGTTTGAGTTGACAGGATACCTATTAAACAACCAACTATTAATTAGAAATTAGAAATCCTCAAGACAACAATACATTATCAAAATAAGGAGTTAATTCACCATATTAATCCTAGTTATTTTCTCCTATTTCGTTTGTCTATTGATACTATTTAAGAAATATGATATTTAACTAATGTCAAAGTTTAATTATACAGAACAACTAACATAACTTGATTACTGGAATAGGATAGTTTATTTTTCCCAAGTTCAATTGTCTATACACCTTACATCATACTGCTATTAGGTGTCCATTTAGAATGGTTTTCTCAGCAGCTAATTGATTTACCCTTACATAGTCTAAATATTTTATATGAACTACCAGCAGAAATAAATATTATTTCTTGAGTACTAAGTCACGGATTCATGAAAATTTCATTAAGTATTTGATGATCACTTTCAGCTTGTCAAATCCTATTGGAAACAACAGGAACCCTGTACTTTGATGAGTCAATACACTTGGCAAAAAGAATATCAACACTAAATGACATGCAAAATGCTGCTGAGTTAGCCAAGCTGATCCATTCCACTCAGTTAGACCTTACAAGTGTGTTATAATTGATCTAACCAGTTGCACTAACATTTGCAAGGATGCATATATTTTAAATGAATTTAAATCCATTTAATGTAGAAAAATGATGATAAATTGATCAGACTGGGTTTTAGATGTTCATAAAATTGTCCTCTAATTCTCCTTTGAGACCAATGTCTAAATTAAACAATTCTACAAGAACAACAAAGAAAGACATAAAGGCTCACTTTGGAGGTTTGAAAGACTCGCCAACTTGACGCCAAAGCTTGCATGCTGTCACCTAACAATCAAAGGTCAATTACGTCAGCACCAGAATTAAAAAAAAAATTACAAAACTGCTAAATGGACATTCACATATAGAAACCCAGATGTTCAGAATCGAAGAAGTTCAGTGTACAGTGAAGTCCTGTATTAAATAACACGGCAAAGGTAACCAGCTACTAGCATTCACCTCATATTTTCCTGGTCACAAGGATCCACTAATATTACAACTTTGTTTTTACTCTTGTCATGTGTTGATCCATGTGGAGAATTAGTCCTATGACAAGCAAAATCACTGAACAATTTCGAAGGAACATGAGGCAATGTAGGTGAAGTGTGTTGTTCCATAGTCAACAAATCATGTAACTAGCTAGAGCTCTGAGCAATATAAAAAGATGAGTTTGTCACGTAAATCTCATATGAAGCACAAAGTTGATCAAACTGAAAATTGATCAGCAATTGTAACTCTGATGGTCATTAAAGATGAAAGCAAAGGGAATAACTATTAAAAAAATTGTGAATTGTTGTTATTGGATGAAATGATACAGTGCAAAGCCATATCTCCCAACTATCTGGTATCAACCATGTGAATCATTTCCTGCAATTTAGGAAATTTTGCTACTCAAACTAGAGTGATCAGATCTCTTTAATTGTTTCTAACTAAGACATCACTCTTGTTGCCAATATGTTCCTACACCAACATCCATGCTCATATCCCTCAATCTAACAGTTAACTTCCAGTGAACCATGTACTGAAAGTTTGCATGTCTAGAATGACCAACAAGACATTTCAACTGGTGGAAATTAAATGCAATTTAGCTGTAAAAATGATGTCAGACACTCTCATACACAATGCTGCAACTGAACATTTGACATATATTTGAATTTAATTATTAATCAGCACTTTGTTTCAAAATGTAGTTTGAGCAACCACATGCATGTGTGGTTAAATGATCACTCTGCATAAAGCTATGCAGCCCATTCGCTGCCAAACTCGTATATATAAAATAAATATGACTATCATGTCCTACAAGAGACAGGAATGTACACCATAGTAAAAATAGATACTGCAAATTAGGAACTTAATGTAAGAAGTTCGCATGATATGCCTATCAGGGCTGTTCTTATTTACATCCAAAGCTGACTAAGATTTTCTTTTCTTTGATAAAGGTAATAAACATGGAAACCACTTTAGCATAGTAATGGAGAACAGTTGTAAAAACCAACATCAAAAAATCATAGCTAAGCAATAACTAGTAAACAGGCAGCCGAATCACAAGGCTCTCACTAATATAGAGTCCGAGGAAGCAAGGAAGTGATTGTTTTGGAAAGTAAAACATCATACATACCTGATCATAACCACCCAATCTAGTAACTGTTCTCCACAACCTGCCGAAGAAAAGACCAAAAACTTTTTTGGAGTTTGAACTTTAAATTAAGACGTCAAAGGGATGAACCACGGCTTACTTGAGACAATTGAGTGCTTCTCCATAAAATTTAGGTGGTTTGAACTCCATGCTCCTCTCCCTATAGAAATTCTCCAACTCCTTCATGAAAGCAACCTGTTCTTCCTCTGTGCCAGAATCATCACCATCGGAGTAGGGTTCAAAGATGAACGACTGATTTGAGCCCTCTATAGGGGTTGAATTATCTCCTGCTGTTTGTTCCTCTTTTGAGGGTGTTTTGGTGTAATTATCTCCAGGATGAGGCTCTCTTACATCAGTCACTGCTGATATGGTCTTATTTTCTGATGTTATAGTTGCAGCCCCATTCTCTGTTTCAGCCTTGACATTGAGAATGCCACTTTGATCAGAATCAGTCTCCATATGAGCTGTTGGCATGATAACTTGATCATCTGTATGCTTCCCCAAAAATGCATCATCGGTTTGTTTCTCCAAGGACATGTCATCTGTTTGCTTCTCCAAGGATGTGTTATCCTTTTGTTTCTCCAAGGGTATGCCATCTGTTTGATTGTTCTTGGGGGTGTCATCCACTTGCTTCTCCAAGGGTGTGTTATCTGTTTGCTTCTCCAAGGACATTTCATCTCTTTGTGTTTCCAAGGACATGCCATTTGTTTGCTTCTCTAAGGGTATGTCATCTGTTTGGTTCTCCGAGAACATGTCAACTGTTTGTTTCTCCAAGGGCATGTCATCTGTTTGCTTCTCCGGCAATGCATCACCTGTTAGCTTCACGGATGGTGCATCATCAATTTGCTTCTCTGGCAATGCATCACCTGTTAGCTTCACGGACGGTGCATCATCTGTTTGCTTCTCCGATGGTGCATCATCTGTTTGCTTATCTGACGGTGCACCATCTGTTTGCTTATCTGACGGTGCACCATCTGTTCGTTTCTCCAATGGTGTCTCAACTGTTTGCTTCTCAAAGGATATCTCTTCCATTAAATTCTCCGATGGTGTGTTGTCTGTTGTCTTCTCTAAATGTGTCTCCTCTGTTGGCTTCTCCAAATGTGTATCGTCCAGTTCCTTGGATATATCATGTTCGGCAGCGATCTTGACAGATTCAGATTTCCTGGTCAAATCAGGCTCTGCTCCCAACTGAGAGCTCTGATTGTCCGCGTGGTCCTTTGGCAAAGTTTGAAGGTCCCCATCATCAACTTTGGCATCAGTCACTTTGTTTTCAGGAAGCACTGGCAATTCTTGCTCTGGACCGACGGTAGCCATTGGCTCAGCCATCATTAACTAAAGGGCTCAAGAAGCCAAGATAAGTGAAAAAAACAAAAGGAAATCAGCAAAAATTTATAATGGCAAACAGAAATTGTACACGATCTATATGTTGTTGTAACTGTGATTTATCAAAAGCTCTTTGCATCCCTATTTGCAATCTATGGTAAGAATGGTATCTTGACATTAGAAGTAAAGGTCCAACAAGAAGAGCAGAAAGACTGTACCAAAACAATACAATAGCCACAAGCCCTACACGATCAACAGATTCCAATATTCCTGCTCTTCCAAGAACCTAACCAATATCAACGAAGATGATTTCTTGCTAATAAATAAATCAGAAAATCATAAATTTGGACAATCAAATCACTCAACTTCGACAAAGAATTGCAATATGGACAAATAAACCAATGGAACTGAAGAAACCTGATTCAGAGGAATCTGCTGCGACCCAAACTAAGAAGCACGAACACAGGACACGAACACAATACGACACAGACACGGCGATACATCATTTTTAAAAAATTAGAACACAGACATGGCAAAGATATGTGTGTGTGTGTATACACACACACACACACACACACACATATATATATATATATAGGTGTGTGTGTGTGTATACATATATATATATATATATAATATTTGATTAACACGAGTTTTATAGTACTAACACTAATAACAATCCTCATTATAAAGTTCAAGAATTCCATCTGAGCCTAGCATCTCTGGAACACAAAAACAAAATAATAAAACAATATGTTAGAAAAGTACAGAAACCATATCATATAATATGAGCTCAGGAAAATTGGACAATGAAATGATTCTCTACCATATGTAACATATAACATAAAGTAAAGCATACGATATGTGATTTCTTGATAACAGCAAAATACAATTTCGAAATATATGCTCATGAAATCTGAAGAATGTTTCATATAACATCAAGTAAAGCATATGGTATGTGGTTTCTTGATAACAGCAAAATACAATTTCGAAATATATGCTCATAAAATCTGAAGAATGTTTTAAACTGCAGTTGAAGTCTGCAAGACCACAGTTCTTTAGATGGCTTAGTATGTTAACAAGAAGTCAGATACCATTGACACTAATGTGGAACAGAATCCACAAAACTTTTAGGCGTTCATCTGTGTGTTCAAAAAAATCAGAATCTTGTTTAGTTAATAATCTGCACAAAGCAAATAGATCGGACAATAGTTAAACCACAGTCCCAGAATCTGCAGAAAGCAAGGAATCTGTGGCCTCTAACTTCTTATTTATGAGAGGAACACCCTGATCAATTTGCTTCTCAAATCTAGCACTATTACATACCAGCCATACCTATGATTTTTTATGGTTGAACTGGAAGACTTTTTCTTATGAAAGTTCGTCCTGTGCACCCGAATTCACCCAGGGATATCAAAAGCAAGTGACACCAGATCTCATACGAAACAAGCCCTGCGACAAATCAAGATCCGGAGAGGAGAAGGGTGGGAAATCTGGGACCAAACCCAAAGATCAAACCAGAAACAAGAAATCTGGGTCCTGATAAGCTGAAAGAGAGGATCGCATAGGGGTCGGTATAGTATAGCAGAAGCGGGAAAACTGCGGGTCAGCGTGGTACCTTGTGACGTAGCAGTAGAGGGTGAAGAAGAAGGCTTCGTCGGACGTCGGTGACGTCGCCGAGGGCCCGAGGATGCGCGACGGGTCGTGGTGGTCTGGTGGACGCAGGTGGGCTCGGGCGGGGGCAGAGCCACTTCCACAGTCCACGCCGGTGAGGCAGAAGGCTTCGCCGGTGAAGAAGAAGGCTTCGCGACGCAGGTCGCGGAGGCAGGTGGTCGAGATTTAACGCCGGCCGACGATCCTATTCGTACCGAAACAAGCAAAAAATCCGTCGACGAAGAGATTTCTTGAATCAAGACACGACCAACGATCCTATTCGAAGCAGCTCCAATGGCGTTTAGGGTTTCCTTCGCTCCAAAAAAACCCTAGGCCGAAAAACCAATGCCTTCCGAAATAGGAGAGAAAGGGGGAATGAATTGAATCAGGACACGAGCCCGATTGTGGAATACGATTACCGGTGTCGGCTTACCGCATCCATTACCCTGCCAAAGTAAGAAAAGATCGAGTGTCTTTCCGTTGAAGATAAATTGGAGTTCTGTTAATAAAAAATATAGATATAAATTAACAAATAAATTAAAAACCGGTCTAAGATAATTGCGAATTAGGAATTCTTATTATTTTCAAACTAATTTAAATATGTATATATCATAAATAAGACGTCCGAGTCTACGTCTGTCAAGATATGTGATATGTTAGGATATGTTTAATTACTTTGATATGATAAATATTTTTTTCTCTAATCACATCATGTCAGGATAATAATATTTATCGCATCAAAATCAAATTCTAACCCAAAATTCTCGAAATCAAATATATCATATTTATCTTATATTTAATAATGTTTTTATCGTATTAGGTATTTATTAATTTAAGTATTAAACGTATCTTATTGAAAATATTGCACATCGTATTTCTATTAAGGCATTCGGATTGATCAATATATTATTACACAAGCGATAGGTCTCAGTCTACATGTGAACGTGATGTACATCAATTGATACAATATTTTTTAAGTGACTATTATTAATATTACGCATTACATAATCATAATAGCACTATGAGTTATTAATTCATTCAAGAGAGGAATGAGAAAAATATAATTCCCGTTAGTTTATTTTATTTTTCTGGCTCAGATGAAGATGGAATTTTGATGCAGAACTCGTGTGCCTTCAATGGATTCCGAATTGTGAAGAAGGTCAACCCTGCGAAATGTTATTTTGACCGAGGTCAACGAGCATGGCTGCTATTATTAAGGGGAGCAGAGGATGGGGGTCGGAGGTTGTTGCTTGGGAATGATGGTGGGAGAGGCCGTTAACGGTAGTTAAGCGTCTCCACACGCTCGTCCCTAAACTTGGGCATGGAGAAGAGCTATAAATCCTACCCACGAGACGCTTGTGAAGGATCAACCAAGCAGAGAAGCTATTGTATTGGGAAGGAAAAGAAGCAGAGAGGAAAACACAAATGGAGATCGTGAAGCAGATGTTGTTGCTGCTGCTGTGCTTCCCATGCCATGGGATGGGAACAACAGCGGGTTCGGGCACCTTCGATGTCAAGGATTTTGGTGCCAGGGCTAATGGCGTGAGTGATGATAGCAAGGTATTCGTCTGATGTTGGATGCATGAGGCCTCTCTCTCTCTCTCTCTCTCTCTCTCGTTCCAAGAACCAGAAGGTTTAACACAGGAATGCAAGAGTTCTAAATGGTTGTGCACCTGCAACTCACTGTGATGCCACATGCAGCCGTTCCTGGCAGCTTGGGATGCAGCTTGCAAGTCATCTGGTAAGGCGAAGATTTTGGTGCCCAGCGGCACATACCTGCTCAATCCTGTTAAGTTCAGCGGCCCCTGTCGAGATGTCCAGACCTTGGAGTTCATGTTGCAGGCAAGACCTCGTTGATCTTTAGAGGCTTCAAGTAATCTTACAAGCGTCGGAGTCAGTATGCCAATGTATTCTCGTGACCATAGGCAGACATTTTGCAGGGCACGTTGAAGGCAACGACGGACCTGAACAAGTTCGGGAACGGCCAGGGCTGGGTGCAGTTTGGACGGGTCGACGGGCTGACCGTGACCGGTGGCGGGACCTTCGACGGCCAGGGCGCCGTCTCCTGGCCCTACAACAAGTGCCCCAAGGAGAAGAACTGCAAAGTCCTACCAACCGTAATCCGTCCATCTCTTAGGCCGTGCATGTTATCCCCGTCTATACTAGCCGATGTGCGTTCTCAGCTTTCTTCCTGGTGTGTGCGCAGTCGGTGAAGTTCGTGAACACCAACAACACGATCGTGAAGGACATCACCTCGCTCAACAGCAAGTTCTTCCACATGGCGCTGCTGGGCTGCCAAAACTTCAAGGGGAGCGGCATCACCATCACCGCCCCGGCCACCAGCCCCAACACCGATGGCATCCACCTGGAGGGCAACACGGGGGTGACCATCGCCAGCTCAAAGATCGGGACCGGAGACGACTGCGTCTCGATCGGCCACGGCAACTCCTTCGTCACCATCTCCGGCATCACCTGCGGCCCTGGCCATGGCATCAGGTCAGGCATCCACATCAGTACAAACACATATCGGTCGTATACTTTCTCATATATGCCGTCATCGCAGTGTCGGAAGCCTGGGGAGGTACAAGGACGAAGAGGATGTACAGAACATCGTGGTGAAGGACAGCAGGCTCATCGGGACGATGAACGGAGTGCGCGTGAAGACCTGGGCCAACTCGCCGGTCAAAACTAGCGCCATCAACATCACCTTTGAGAACCTCGTTATGAGGGACGTCGGCAATCCCATCATCATCGACCAGACCTACTGTCCCTACGCCAAGTGCGACAACTCGGTGAGCTACGAAGCGACACTTTTCTTACTCGTATTCTCATCCTGGTTCTGCTGCGGAAGGAAGAGATTTCTCATGCATGCAGGCGTCGTCCAAGGTGAAGATTAGCGACGTCCGCTTCAGGAACATAAGGGGGACGACGACATCGCCGGTGGCGGTGACGTTGAAGTGCAGCAAGGGGATGCCTTGCGAGAAGCTCAGCTTCCACGACGTCAACTTCCAACACGCCGGTCCCGGGAACATATCCTCCACCTGTCTCAACGTCAAGGCAGAGTCCAGTGGCACAAACAACCCCCTACCGTGCCAGTAATACATATAGCATGAATAATTAATTTACTAGGCATATACAAGTGTATTGGCATCCATCTAGCCCAACACAGTGAGGTAGGGCTACAAGGCGGGATGATATGATGAGAGTTATAAGACTTGGATCTGAAGTGTTACTGTATGGGATGACATGAAGTGGTGGCTCTATGATGTCCGCCCTTCATCTACTGTATTGATGAAGTTGCAGACATAAATATTATTCATTGCGATGCTGCAATATTTTCTACTGAACAATGTTGTGCTTTGACCTATAAGACTGTCAATGCAGTTTGTGTGACATAACTTTCCCCGACAACATCGTGCTATGATAACAATAATAACAATTATAATGGACAATTCATGTGCGATTGCTTCAGTTCTCGCAAGCAAAATTGATGTCCTCCAATTCCAAATGAAGCTCAGGATCCATCCATTAAATTAGTGGTTCTTATGAATGATAAAACAAAAAGAATTATCCAAGATAACGGAAGTACTCCTCCCTAAACATCATGTTGGCTCGTATTATAAGTTTCAGGCATCATGCCGCTTATTGGAAAACAAAAGCAAATAAACAGGAATTAATCTCAAAACAACTGGGGGTGCAGTGAAACTCACGCAGCCTTCAGACAGTAAGTTCGGCTTAAATCCATGGTGACACTCTTTGGTCTCTCGAGTGGTAAACCAAGTGCTCGGTCCCATATGAGCTGCATCAATAACACCCACTCTGAAGATTTGAAGAAAATAAAGATAAGTTTGGAATCATGTGTTGAAGGAAATGTATTTGAACCTGGGAGCCGATCCCGATGCTTCTTGAGACTCCAAAGAGAACAGTGAAATACCTGCAAATATTAAATATGACAGAACTTAGGATAGCTGTAGCTGACTCAACTAACAATTGAATTCCCACTATGGACTTCATGGTTGAACCGTAAAGCAGTTGGCTGATGTCCCGAATCAGGTTATAGACTAGGTACTATGGGGTCAGCGATCAGCTTAAATACAAGAACAGGGCAGTCCAACAGGCAATCCGATACCTAAGGAGTGTCAATGTCTGCAGCCACACATTATATGTAAGAAAGCTTTATTTCCGTGACTCATACCGTTTACTCATGTCAAGAAAAAAAAAAACAGAAATAGGTGGGCAAGGTTTGCACTCAATAAGCTTAAAAGATTAAGAGAAAAAGGAGAAACTTGTAACTAAATTTTCTTATCCTACATAATGTCATGTCAAACTCCATAATTCTATCCTACCAGGGTGGCTATGATGCTATTTCCTGTTTAGCAGAAAGGTTAAAAAGGTGGTCTAGTGCAACTGAAATCTTGCTCGCCAAGGTAACAAAGAGGCGACCTTAACATGACATCAACGCTCTCACTGTGCTTGGTAGAAAGACTACAAGCTAAAACACTGCCTCATGATGTCTTGACCAGAGTGTTCAAAACTTTTACCCAGAAAACAAGTACAAGTACCTTGTTATTGTATTGAAAACAACTTACCTTGCTTCAGATAATCCAAAATGCTTCAGCAGAACTCCACTATGAGCATCAACATTGGGCCATGGGTTTTTGACCTGCAACAATTCCAGCTTACAAGATTATGCTAAAATAATGGTAAGACAATATTACGAGTGTTAAAGCACACATGAACTTCTACTAGAATTTCCCGGACAAGAAAATATCATGTCTGGTTATTGTTCGGCACAACATTAGCTTTCTGACTGTATATATTAGACCAAATAACCAAATTGGTTATCCACTGAATCTTTTATCCCTGACAAAATATTGCCAATCAAAGTGATTAATAAGGTGTCTGGCAATGCTACCTTGCCTAGCTCAGTAAGTATAGGAGGAACGACTTCATACAACTTTGAGACCTACAAAAAAAAAAGACAAACACAAACATCATTCAATCTGGTTCCCAACTCCAAGTGAAGAGAGGTAAACCAACAATCAGAACAGGTATTGTGGAATTAACCAGCTTGAAAAATGGATCATCAGGCAAGTGCTTTAATGCAAATTCCCTTTGGCATGTATATCTTGGATCTGTCTTCCGTAGGACTCCATGCCCATAACCAGGGACAACCTGTAGCCACAGAAATTGCAATTAAAATGACAACATATGATGCATAAAGTAAATACGACGTCCGTGACATGAAAAAAACTGTTAGCTCTGTGTTGAGATTTGAGCATATATTGCTAACAGAAGAAAATAGAATAAAAGTTTTTCTGGCTACAACTTTATCAACTCAAATGGCAACAATTAGTATCAAAAGTAAGGAAGGCTTGATCTTCAAGTTTAGTGGACATTGGGGAATTTCAAAATTGAAATCAATTATTTTACCTTTTGCAATAATTGATCTTTGAGCATTCATCAAATCAACAGAAGACCAAAATACAACTCCAATTATATGCAAGAATAAACAACATGATAAGGAACTAGGTACCTTGCCACTTTTTAATGTTTTCCAAACATAGTCCTTCAACTGATCAGTTGTAATGTCCTCTCCACATTCTTTGACAAGTGATTCTATCCACAGAAGAACTTCCTGAGACAGTAGAAAACAAATTAATTCACAAACTTCAGAGCTAATGATAGATAGCATCTAAACATCTTGATAATGTTTTTAGATGGCATTAAGAACAGTCATGTCCTTATAGCATAAGTAGAACTAGGAGCACAAAAGTAAGTTGGCAGTCCAAAATATCTTGCAACTCCACCAACTATTTTGCGCAAACTGGTAAAGACTGTTGAAAAACCATGAGCTACTGCTTCACATTATCTTTCAAGAGCTAGTTAGTTGAAAACCAACACTACGGTACCAAGATATTACGGAATATGTCACAGCCTAAGAGGTGATGCATAACATGGAGAAAAGTGCCAGCAAACAAGTCATACCTGATTAGCTAAGCCATGAAGTGGTCCAGCTAAACCATTCAGTGCAGCTGCAAATGAAAGGTAAGGATCTGAAAGAGCACTGCCGACCTGAATATTGTGTAAATGATTTGTAGGTAAAAGTTTTACAGATGCAACAGATAACAAGCTCTACATTTATCTTCAATAATAGAATACTTAGGACTAAAATATTTAAATCAAACAAAAAATAAAGTGAGAAGACCAATAGATTATAATATCTCATTTACCAGATGAGCAGTATGTGCACTAACATTTCCACCTTCGTGATCGCTGCAAAATTATATGCCTCAAAATGTCAGATATGGACCTATGCCGCCAATATAATAACAAACTTGGGCAAGGATAATGGATTGATCACCTGTGTATGGTTACGTACAGTCTCATCAACTCAAGCATTTTGGGATCATCAAACCCAAGCATGTGAGAAAAATTTGCCGCATAATCCAATGAACTATCGGCAGGTATGATTTGAACATCCTTGTAAATTCTGAATGAAGCAGAAAAACAACTCCATCAATTTCTAAACATGAATCTCTGGCACTGACAATTTATAAACAATAATAACAAAGACGTGTCATATAGAAGAACTAAAATTGATTTCTTTACAGATAACAAGATACTAAAAGAAGTTTTGTGTGTTCAGGAAACTAATAAAGAGCAAGTCAATTTGGTGAAAAGTTAACATAATCAGGCAGCTCGCTAAAGAACAAGCACAAATGAAATTAGATCTGCATCAATGAACAAAATTATAGATCACTGTTAAGCTTCATCTTCAGTAATGAGAGACTACCAGGCAATAAGAACTCTATTTACTAAAACTTAGCTCAAAACTTTTGGCCAGTAAAGAAATACTCTGCAAGACTGGAAGACTAGGTAACAAGTCATCAAGCAGAAATACAATCTGGGAAGTTGCAGAAACTTACCTCCGGTAGACATAGGAAGCCACTGTTGGAAGCCGAGCAATCAAATTCATAGAGTCTTCATATGTTGGCTCCCAAAACCTATCAAGAATAGTAACTCTTATGTGCTTCTATATATCAATCAATTGTAAATAAATGTTGTGAGCACTTACTTTGTTTTTGGCATCCCTTTCTCATATGCCTTTTGAAATTCACTTTCAACCTGTGATGGTATAGTAAATTCTGTCTTAAAAGGCATTATAACAAACCTCAAATGTATTACCCTTTCTTTTGATGAACTAAGAGATTTTTCCCTTTTTACAATCTTAAATTCTTGAATCACAGAAAGATGCTAGTTTTGTTACTACCTTAAAGATCTACCAATTGAAAGATTACCTTTAGCAAGATCTTTTCTAACAACTAAAACTCAAGGAGAGAAAAAAACACCAACTAGCTTTTTCTACCAAAGATGGCATTCCTTAGTGAAAAATTAATCAAAATCTGTGACTTGTGAACATGGCAGCTAGGAGGTCAGCTAGGTAACAAGAGACCTAACTACTCCCACAAGACCAGATATGATATTCCAAATTAAAGTTAAATTGACTTAAAATATAAGATATTGGGATACATAGATACCACTATGCGAATCTATATATGACTTCAGCCATATCATATGCATTCTTTCTAATAATTCATAGCCAAGATAGTCTAGCACTTCTTTTCTTTCTTCTACTATACCAAAAAATGCATATTTAAAATCTGACTTTCATTTAAATGACCTATTCAGAATATAATGCAAAAGTTATAAATTCCAGAGTCCAGACTAAATATATCTTGTGAATTTAGCCCAACCTAGTGCTAAAAATGGTCAGCTGATTACCTGAAGTGCCATAACTCCACTAGCGAACTGTGTCATTGGGTGAGCTGTGACAGGGAGAGCATCAATTGCTCTAAAAACATGTTCTGCAGCCAAGTTTCCACACAAAATTCAGAAAAAAAAAAACTGAAAGAAGAAAAGTTCAACTACTTATACATGTTAACACATGGCCTAATAGAGTAATAGATCCATGTGTTGGCCTAATAAAGTATTAGTCCATGTGTCCTAAAAGATGTCACAGGCATACATATTAGAATATTCTAAGAATATATGTTGGTTATGGCAGTCAATTGTCAGTATTATTGCTACTTTGGAAGACGGAACAAGCACAATGAGACTTACAGTGTAAACTAAGGTGGTAAACCAAACTTTGAAATTATAGGGTGACCTTTCATGCCTCATTACTTGTATGTAAGACAACCCTCTCATAAATTATTCATGTGATAAATTAAAGGATCTTAATTCTTTGCGACTATGAAACAGCATAGCTATATGTATGTCAGGGAATCTCTATGTTATATAAAAATATTACAATAGTGATATCCTAGACTAGCCTTGGACTGATGTACCAAATAACTTGTGCAGAAAGAAAGAATAATCTACCTATTATTCAGGATTCTTATTCTACAAGGTTCAATTGGGGCACACAAGCTATAAATGTATTCAAGCACATTGATGAGCCTTAAAATTCCTAACATATCTATGATTATACATGCAAGTGACCAGTCAATGTCTTTGAAATATAAAAGAATACTGGAATAATGTAATTACTACCAACATATTAGCTGCAATAAACTCGTTAACCATAAAAACCCAAAAATGATATAGGCAATAAGGGAACCTGGAACTTTTGCACGGCTCTGTAATTCTGCGGACAGCCCATCGACTTGCTCTTTGTTAGGCACCTAGGGTAAAGAAAAGCAGTTTAGCCTGAGGTATGAAAAAAGACTATACTTTTAACCAAACTAACTAAAGGCAAAGACGCGAGACACTTTATGTAGAATACACCTCATAAAGATAGAAAAGCATAGAAGAGAAAACTGATAGCACGAGAACCAAAACGTGTTCAGGAAGGCATGAAATCATATTGGTAACTATGTTTTCAGTAGAGTAGTATTAGTGACCACCAGGCATGCAGGTTTCACCAATGAGGGAACTGCAGCACCCAAAGAACTAAACACCTAGCGAATGTCTAAAAAAACTATGAACCAGTAACCAAATGACCTATGGCATATACAGAAGACCTAGTTTTAGAAACTATAGCCACAGCAGTCTTGTGTATATTAGCACTCTTCTAGCGTTGCTAGCACTAGCAAAGAAACTTCCGTTATCAGTCTATTAAGAATCTCATATCTACTCATATATGCTCTCCTATTTAAGGAACCAAAATTTACAATAATGAGCACGTTCAAGAGAATCAAGAAGTCAGTACTAATGCAATGATAAACAAATTCGGAGATCACCTTTCCGGTCAAAAGAAGCCATAGAAGACCCTCAGGCAATGGCTCCCCACCAGGGCTTGCAGCAGGCAATAGCTTTTGACATTCAGGAATAGAAAGCCCTCTGAATCTTATCCCCTGAAAAATAATCAGCAAGTTTATCATATTACCAAATCTTGGAACAAATAATAAACTTTAGGGAAAAAAATTATGTGATGAAAAGCAGGATTCTTAAGTAACTGTCTGTACATATAGGGGATTATGGAAATTATAAGTTCTTAGCACATAAATATTTATAGTAAGAGGAAATGCACCTCATCAGGATCAAGTAATGAAGTTTCCCACAGCAAACCTGTCATTCCCCTCATCCCACTGATGACCTGCTCACATGCAAGTTAATAGTCAAACGGCAACTACTCACATGTATCTTAAACTGCTACGTGGTCAAATACATATACCATGTCTACAGTGATATTTCCAAGTTGAACTTTTCCATGTTCTGCTTTCAGTTTCTTCAAGCATTCCTGAAAGAAAAAAATAGCATTGCCAGCAAAAAGCATAAGAAACAATCTCTTTCACAATTTCATTACTTCTACCTAATGGAAGTTTCACATTAATGAAAACTAGTTCTAAGACATTCAAAATATTAATGCATCCCAAAAAAAGCCCTTTAATGCTTGTCAATTGTATGTTGAGTATAGGTAGAAGAACAAGTCCATGGAAATTGTTAGCTCCTTCCTTTGCCTCAGCATTTACATACCATGATTGAAGTTCACAGTTGCATAAATAAGAATAAAATCCAGTAGAAAAACTTACTGATATGGATCAATGGAAGTTCACAGTTGCATAAATTGACAAATTTACACCCATGCAAAGATGGATCAATGGAAAAGATGATATGTTTTCCAAGCAAATTGTCACGTAAAACAAAACTTAATCAATATCAGATGCTCTCTTTGTAATTACATTATTATTACAGAAAGAATACTTCCTAGAATACTTGAGAGATAAGATATGAATGACAGTAAAATACACAATGAATGAAGAAAATTTATCAGAATGTTATATGTTTATTGAATTTTACAATAGCTACACAGTGGTCAGTTGCAAGCAACAAAAAACTTGCTACATAAATATCATAAAATTTCACAACAAGCTAAAGCTTCAGTTGTCAAAATTTTCATGTTATAAACTTCAAACAAATTGTTTTCAGCAGCTGTAGCTGTTTAAACTTTTATGTCAGACATTAAAATATGTTTCAAATTAAGTGCTAATATTTGCTTTAAAGTTTAAACATCAAAACAATAATAAGTCAAGACTAAAAAAAATCATTAAGTACTAAGTTTTATTGTGGACTATCAAGTCGACGCCATATGCTCCTCCAACAATTATAACTGGAAATCATGATTCCAAAATGACGATTGAACTACTTCAGGGAAAAAAAACAATACCTGTTGTTCTGGAATCATATCCTTCAATTGAGCATGAAGATCCTGCAATGCAAAACATGGAACATATAGCAAACAGTTAATAATAAAGGAAACAAACCAAAATTATGAATTTTAGCACAAAAAGGAAGAAGATAAATACAGGCAAGCAATCTAACAAACTAGCTGTCATGACAGAAACATGAGAATCACAAGATTATGAAAAAATAAAGTAGAGATGATCAAGTAGATTATTCATTGATCCTATGATAATAGCCTTCCCCGCCCAGTGCTACTGAGATCAATGCCAAATCCCAAGATATGGCTTGACAACCTGACCCTTTGACGATGAAGGACCGGCACAAGAAGGGCATGAACCTGATCACCATTGGACGGGCAAACCTTCAGTCAAGGGTGGCACATGCAGTAGGGAAGGGATTCTAGGCAAATTAGAGCAGTAGATGAGGTGCTCTCCATGTTGTTACAGAAGTTATTAGCTAGTGACATGAAGGCTGGTGGCAAAAAAGAAGCTATAACTAAAGAGGTAATGGGACAGACATGACCTTGTCTCTCTACTTCTTTCACCACTATTAGGTAAAAGGAGGGGAGAGAGCTGACACTACATACATCCATTTCTTTCTTCGTATTAAGAGCTTCTTTTCCACCCCTTCCTCTATGTTATACACCAAGAAGGATTGGGGTGTTCAATCGTGATTCAAAATTTGAGTCCAATCTCCATAGCATCTGGTTGGGAGGAGTCTGATCTACCCGCTCCCTGAACAAAAGAGTTAAAGATTCCTCGAAAAAGGGTATCATTTTCGATGTGTACAGCGTCTCAAAAATGGAACACGAACCATGGGCCTCAACTTATTGGGATTGGAGCTAAAATTAACAGCCCAAAACAGTAGATATGCGTGTCAATTCAAAAAAGAGAACAACTTTTGGGGAAGCAAGCATGAACCTATGTTGGGGAACACCTTTATAGTTGACAAATATTAAATTCCAATTAGTAAGATTTAACCATAGGTCATGATATCATCAGTGGATCCACTCCAGACACTAAGGCAAAGTATGGCCGTGGACACCCACCTCAGAGGACAACCAGATACACAGACAATAGAAATCTACATGTCATGAGAAATTTTTTGTAATATAGTTAGTCCACCCACAAGTATGCCCAATAAAGGTGGTTTTAGGTTGCTCACAATTGAGTTTTTACTAAATGGTTCTCATATTCCTGTTTTCCAAGTCGAAGCAATTGACAGTGATAATCTTGGTAGACTTTGACTAGCAGTACAGTTTGTCTAATCCAGACAATTTTGGATCGCCAGATAAGTACATTCAATCGAGAAGGTTTTAGATTGCGACCAACCAGTGGTGGGGTACATAAGATAAAGGTGGTTTTGGATTGCCACATGATAGATGATCCTGGGAAATGGTTCTCGAGTCATGCAGTTCAAAGAAATCAATATTGACAATTTTGTGTTATCGATGGCCAATAGTGCATTTCATTCAATCAGGGTTGTTTTGGGTCCCCCCCAAAAATCAGTTATTCTAGAGATTTCAATCCAAGTTTTGGCATGACTTGGAATCTTGTAAATGTATCTGATGCATAAATAAAAAGATTTTGTATAAAAAAGAAAGGTATATTAGACAATTCACGGTAATCTGCTTAATAATTTTCAACATTCCACCTTCGGGGAACATTGATCCTCCCATTACCAACAGTTGGTAGTGGTAGCTTCAATGTCACTAAAGCTTACACCTTACAACACTTGAAATAATCAAGGTGAGGAGAACTAAGCTGCCCCTCGAGTTGGATTAGGCCAATAATAACAATTGCCATTCAAGATATCCTTATCTATTACTGTGAGGTCACAACCGATGAAATCTACTACCTCTACTAAATTACTTATATATAGCCATGCCTGTATAAAGGGATGTGAACGTAGCCAAGGGATGCCTAGGCTCTCTTAGAGTCCCAGTTATTACTCGTTTAGCTTGATCATTTGTGAACATGACCATCAAAGGAAACCATGACGTAGCAAACCGTCATGCCCCTGGGACTTGCAGTGCATGGTCCATGTCAACTCTCACTAACTAGTTCAGAGGACGACCAACCAAAAGAATTAAGCATCTCCAGTTCAAATTTATATCTGATGGTGATTGCAAAAACCATATTTAGCCATAATGTACAATGTCAGTGTTATACCAGTAATAAGCATGTCAGATTACGAAGGCATGAACACCAAATTTCTTTTTAGCAAATATAAGCTTTCTTGTTCAGTCCACAGCACATGACGTCTAATATCAGCAATCACCACTAGTCAAATAAATCCAGCAGTGAAACAGAAAGAAGGACTCACAAGATCTGATGTGCTCTGGACTTGCAGCCATCGGATTGAACCCAACGATGTGGATTGGTGTGCCTGGAATCAAAGGTCGCCCAAAGAATTATGACAAATAACAGAATGCAAACAGATTAACCACACAGGATAGACCATATGAGAAGTTCCGATTTCATTATAACTAGCAGTCAAGAAAAATATATTATATTCCTATGAGAATCACTTACCAGACGAGAGCGTAGCTTCGAGAGCGCCGCAACACTCCGGAAGAACACCATGGATCCAGAAATCGCCTGCGATAAGCATCATATCAAGACAACGAACAACAACAGAACTTAAAGTCAAGAAAGAAATCACATACAATAAAGATCTGAGTCCAGATGAAAGCAAACAATAAACAAAAATAGATCCGATTGAGTTAGGGTTTTCGCGATAAGAAGGGGTTAAAGATGATATAATCGATGAGAAAAACCAGCGCAAAGGGTAAGACGAACCACCTGAAGCGAGAGGATGGAAACTGGGAAAGGGCGGCTCGAGAAGGCGGTGGCGGGCGGGTGGAGGAAGCCGAGAAAAGGACTTTTAGATCATAGTTAGGCAGTGGCCAACTGTGTTTATTTATTTATTTATTTTTTTCCCACCCGTTTGTGGGTTTTACCCCTTTTCCCTACTAATTATGATTGGAGGCAGAAATGGGGACCTTTCTTTTCCTTTTCCGAAATGAACTCCCCTTTTACACCCTCTTTTTAAATAGAGACGTGCTTCATCTCCGGAATAATAGGAACGTCACCGCTTGATCGGACGGCTGATAAAGATCTGACCAGATCAAAGATCGTACCGGACGGCTGAGAGGGAATTGACTCCACGTAATGTCGAGTCGTTGGAAGGAAGGCGGCCGAGAAACATAAAAGCTTGTACGCCGCGTGAACCAACCTCTGCACCACAGACCGGACACCGTGCACGAGGCAAATTTGGAAATGTACTCTTCTTTCCCCGTCGCTTAAGGCATGCTGCTTGATCAAAGATCCGTCAGCTCAATGTTCCTCGGTTGGGGTCAGACTCATAATCACAAGCAGCCAGCTTTGCACGGATCACCTGCAAGGGATGCATCCACGGTAATCTTTGCAGTGGCAGTGGCTGCAAAGCAAGCAGTAGCTGCATCCACACCAGCGGGGGGAGGCGGCTCAAATCGGCTTCTCAGTCTTTTTGCCAGTGGGGGTGCCATTAGACCATCAACGATGGATAGAATGGGCTTGCAGCAGCCTTCAGATGTGTTGCACCTGCTGCAGAGACGGGTGTTGATGGTAGGTGCAGAGGCACCATCATGAACGGCAGGAAGAACCATTGGATTGCCGAGGTTGGTCGACGAACAAATTTGCTTGCTAATAAATCAGAAAATCGTAAATTTGGACGACCAAATCACTGCGACATGGGCAAATAAATCAAGGGAACCGAAGAAACCTGATTCGGAGGAATCTGCGGCGACTCACGAAGAACAATGAGAGGAAAACGAGCCGCTCGGAGCCTCGGAAGCAGCTCTAATGGCGTCTAGGGTTTCTTTCGCCCCAAACACAAATCCTAGGACGTTTGGCCCATTTAGAAATCACCAACGATCGACCGGCCCAGCAAAAGGCTCGATGACACCGAGCCGAACCCAAGCCTTAAACCCTAACCCACCCGTGGCTCGACGGCAAGTTCATTGAAACCCCCCTCGATCTCTCCGCATCTGCGACGGACCGGTCGCAGCGCCTCGGTCTCATCGAAACCTCCTTTCATTTAAGGAGCGGGGCGGCCTCCGATCGATCCAGACGCGAACCCCGCGCTTCCTCCTCCTGCAAGGTGAGAGATCGCGTCATCCTGATGTGATTCTCTTGGTTTCTTTGGTCTTCTCGCTGGCATTTCTGCCGTCGATGATGAGATATGGCCGCCGATCTCTCTCTCTTAGGAAGGTCGACGTGTGGAATTTGTTTTGCTTGAATATTGTAGATTAGCTCTGAAACAAGTTTGGAGCGATTAAATTGATTGAATTTTCGTGCGAAATGCTTAATTTGGTGCATTCTGTTTTACTGAAACTCCAAGATCGAGCACAAGCGACGAGATGAAATCTTACCCATGGTGGTGTCTAAGCGAGGAATCAGACAGTGAACTGGAGTTTGCATCTCATTCTAAGCTCAAATAGTGGAATGCTTCGCTCTTGGATGACTTGGTTTTGCTTCTTGTTCTGCTTTTTTCTTCGATGCAAGCGGAGTTAGTCGATTCTTTCATGAACTGCATTTATTAGTTGTGTTTAGGCAACATGATGTTTGTTTTCACCGGATTACGTGCGGTTGTCTATTGATTGATACATGGAATTCGTAGCTTAGTTAATACCTGAACTAATTGACTTTATCTTTCTAAGATGCTAATGTGGAGTTTAGCTTTCCTGTGATTCGGAATGTTGGATATATAAGCTGTTTGTATGTGTTTCAGACGTTGTTCGTTGGATCAAATTAGGGTATCTGAAGCCAAATCACTGGGTTCTGTTACGGTTCATCCAGGTTTATCTGACTTGTGAAGAACAATGGGGGCATCAGCAGCTGCTGGCTTGCAAGCTGTGGTAGCACGGCCTTACATCATTTCTCCTACACGAATATTCACATCGAGGGCAACAATTTCTGGGTTCAACCTGAAAGTAGCCAAACAAGGATTAACAAACTCATCCGGCATCTTCTTTCCCCAATCTCTTTGTGAGAGATATCCGTCAGCCTCCTCAAAGTACTGCAGAGTTGTTACCAGGGCAATGTCTGGGAAAACTGAGAAAGAGACAGCGTATGGGTTGCCTATTGATCTAAGAGGTACAGGATTCATTATAGTTTAAACAGTTCTTTGCCTCTTAGTTTAATTTTAGAACTTTCTTTTTGTATCATATGTAGCTTCTGTATATTGCACCAAATTAGATTGATTACCTGAAATTGTTCTCTTTACTTAAAATATCAAATTTTGTAATGACTTTGCTTTTTTTGTGAAAAATCTGTTCAGTTTCCTGAGAAGTCGGATTTTTGTGATATTTTTCTGGTTCTTTTATCGCATAATGAGCCTTTTAATGATTTGTCAGAATCAATGGGCGAGATTATTTGTCTCATTGCCAGTAAGATGAAAGTATAGAAAGGAGCTAGTAAGAAGAAAATAGAAAAATGAACTACTTTCTGATTTTAAATTAGCTTAGGATTGCTTTTGTTTTGCAATGTTGGAGTTTTGGTGAATCTTGTTATACACATCTGATATATCCATCTGAACATTTCAGATTCTTTTGTCAAATGCTTTTCAGATCAATAATACATAGTTCAGCCATTTGTACCTTTACATTGTTGTGCTTCGTTTAGTTAAATATTACACTATCTGATCCTTTGAGATTTTCCAGGTTCCCCTTGAAGCCCTTAGACATCTTTTCCGATTATATCTTATGACAGATCATTGCCTAATTCCTTAACCTCGTATCTTTTAAACTACTAGAGATCAGATGATCACTTATGCTTGGTTCCTGTTGATAGTGTTACATTTCATATCACTAACCTGTACTTCCAAGAGAGATATCTCCATCCTCCTCTTGATGATTAACCACTGTTTCATCTTTGGTAGCTTTAACTCCATATCAAATTCTTTTGTTCAGGCAAGAGAGCATTTATTGCTGGAGTGGCTGATGACAATGGCTATGGTTGGGCAATTGCAAAGGCTCTTGCTGCTGCTGGGGCTGAAATTATCGTTGGTACATGGGTGCCTGTATGTCAATTTGCACTCTAATCAATTTTACCATTTGTTTTGGGTAACTGCCAATCAGGTTTTCTAATGGCCCATACTATTGCCTTTAGGCACTAAACATTTTGAGACAAGCTTAAAGGCGTGGAAAATTTGATGAGTCACGTCGGTATGCACTTTATGAGAGTCATATGCATTTATGATTTGATATATTTGTTTCCTTTTAATGTATAAGCACAGCTTCCCATGGCTTGTAATGCTATGAAGTGGTTATGTCGATTGCATTCTGCAGATTGCCAAATGGTTCACTTATGGAGATCTCCAAAATATATCCTCTTGATGCTGTTTATGATACTCCTGAGGATGTTCCAGAAGATGTATGAAACAAATGCCTATAATAATATTGTTCCTTTGGTCTTTTCTTTTCATTTTCAATCATAAACAGTTTCTGGTGTGTTATTATGATTTTAGGTCAAAAAAATAAACGCTATGCAGGATCTTCAAACTGGACTGTTAAGGTAGACCATCAAATCCTTGTCTTTACAAAACTATGTTCTTTTATTTCAGATTATACATATCTTCAGTTTAACACAGGAATGCAAGAGTTCTAAATGGTTGTGCACCTGCAACTCACTGTGATGCCACATGCAGGCGTTCCTGGCAGCTTGGGATGCAGCTTGCAAGTCATCTGGTAAGGTGAAGATTTTGGTGCCCAGCGGCACATACCTGCTCAATCCTGTTAAGTTCAGCGGCCCCTGTCGAGATGTCCAGACCTTGGAGTTCATGTTGCAGGCAAGACCTCGTTGATCTTTAGAGGCTTCAAGTAATCTTACAAGCGTTGGAGTCAGTATGCCAATGTATTCTCGTGACCATAGGCAGACATTTTGCAGGGCACGTTGAAGGCAACGACGGACCTGAACAAGTTCGGGAACGGCCAGGGCTGGGTGCAGTTTGGACGGGTCGACGGGCTGACCGTGACCGGTGGCGGGACCTTCGACGGCCAGGGCGCCGTCTCCTGGCCCTACAACAAGTGCCCCAAGGAGAAGAACTGCAAAGTCCTACCAACCGTAATCCGTCCATCTCTTAGGCCGTGCATGTTATCCCCATCTATACTAGCCGATGTGCGTTCTCAGCTTTCTTCCTGGTGTTCATGGCGTGTGCGCAGTCGGTGAAGTTCGTGAACACCAACAACACGATCGTGAAGGACATCACCTCGCTCAACAGCAAGTTCTTCCACATGGCGCTGCTGGGCTGCCAAAACTTCAAGGGGAGCGGCATCACCATCACCGCCCCGGCCACCAGCCCCAACACCGATGGCATCCACCTGGAGGGCAACACGGGGGTGACCATCGCCAGCTCAAAGATCGGGACCGGAGACGACTGCGTCTCGATCGGCCACGGCAACTCCTTCGTCACCATCTCCGGCATCACCTGCGGCCCTGGCCATGGCATCAGGTCAGGCATCCACATCAGTACAAACACATATCGGTCGTATACTTTCTCATATATGCCGTCATCGCAGTGTCGGAAGCCTGGGGAGGTACAAGGACGAAGAGGATGTACAGAACATCGTGGTGAAGGACAGCAGGCTCATCGGGACGATGAACGGAGTGCGCGTGAAGACCTGGGCCAACTCGCCGGTCAAAACTAGCGCCATCAACATCACCTTTGAGAACCTCGTTATGAGGGACGTCGGCAATCCCATCATCATCGACCAGACCTACTGTCCCTACGCCAAGTGCGACAACTCGGTGAGCTACGAAGCGACACTTTTCTTACTCGTATTCTCATCCTGGTTCTGCTGCGGAAGGAAGAGATTTCTCATGCATGCAGGCGTCGTCCAAGGTGAAGATTAGCGACGTCCGCTTCAGGAACATAAGGGGGACGACGACATCGCCGGTGGCGGTGACGTTGAAGTGCAGCAAGGGATGCCTTGCGAGAAGCTCAGCTTCCACGACGTCAACTTCCAACACGCCGGTCCCGGGAACATATCCTCCACCTGTCTCAACGTCAAGGCAGAGTCCAGTGGCACAAACAACCCCCTACCGTGCCAGTAATACATATAGCATGAATAATTAATTTACTAGGCATATACAAGTGTATTGGCATCCATCTAGCCCAACACAGTGAGGTAGGGCTACAAGGCGGGATGATATGATGAGAGTTATAAGACTTGGATCTGAAGTGTTACTGTATGGGATGACATGAAGTGGTGGCTCTATGATGTCCGCCCTTCATCTACTGTATTGACAAAGTTGCAGACATAAATATTATTCATTGCGATACTGCAATATTTTCTACTGAACAATGTTGTGCTTTGACCTATAAGACTGTCATGCAGTTTTAGCGACAACATCGTGCTATTGCGATTGCTTCAGTTCTCATAAGCAAAATTGATGTCCTCAATTCCAAATGAAGCTCAGGATCCATCCATTAAATTAGTGGTTCTTATGAATGATAAAACAAAAAGAATTATCCAAGATAACGGAAGTACTCCTCCCTAAACATCATGTTGGCTCGTATTATAAGTTTCAGGCATCATGCCGCTTATTGGAAAACAAAAGCAAATAAACAGGAATTAATCTCAAAACAACTGGGGGTGCAGTGAAACTCACGCAGCCTTCGTACAGTAAGTTCGAAGCGAATCCATGGTGACACTCTTTGGTCTCTCGAGTGGTAAACCAAGTGCTCGGTCCCATATGAGCTGCATCAATAACACCCACTCTGAAGATTTGAAGAAAATAAAGATAAGTTTGGAATCATGTATTGAAGGAAATGTATTTGAACCTGGGAGCCGATCCCGATGCTTCTTGAGACTCCAAAGAGAACAGTGAAGTACCTGCAAATATTAAATATGACAGAACTTAGGATAGCTGTAGCTGACTCAACTAACAATTGAATTCCCACTATGGACTTCATGGTTGAACCGTAAAGCAGTTGGCTGATGTCCCGAATCAGGTTATAGACTAGGTAATATGGGGTCAGCGATCAGCTTAAATACAAAAACAGGGCAGTCCAACAGGCAATCTGATACCTAAGGAGTGTCAATGTCTGCAGCCACACATTATATGTAAGAAAGCTTTATTTCCGTGACTCATACCGTTTACTCATGTCAAGAAAAAAAAAAACAGAATTAGGTGGGCAAGGTTTGCACTCAATAAGCTTAAAAGATTAAGAGAAAAAGGAGAAACTTGTAACTAAATTTTCTTATCCTACATAATGTCATGTCAAACTCCATAATTCTATCCTACCAGGGTGGCTATGATGCTATTTCCTGTTTAGCAGAAAGGTTAAAAAGGTGGTCTAGTGCAACTGAAATCTTGCTCGCCAAGGTAACAAAGAGGCGACCTTAAACATGACATCAACGCTCTCACTGTGCTTGGTAGAAAGACTACAAGCTAAAACACTGCCTCATGATGTCTTGACCAGAGTGTTCAAAACTTTTACCCAGAAAACAAGTACAAGTACCTTGTTATTGTATTGAAAACAACTTACCTTGCTTCAGATAATCCAAAATGCTTCAGCAGAACTCCACTATGAGCATCAACATTGGGCCATGGGTTTTTGACCTGCAACAATTCCAGCTTACAAGATTATGCTAAAATAATGGTAAGACAATATTACGAGTGTTAAAGCACACATGAACTTCTACTAGAATTTCCCGGACAAGAAAATATCATGTCTGGTTATTGTTCGGCACAACATTAGCTTTCTGACTGTATATATTAGACCAAATAACCAAATTGGTTATCCACTGAATCTTTATCCCTGACAAAATATTGCCAATCAAAGTGATTAATAAGGTGTCTGGCAATGCTACCTTGCCTAGCTCAGTAAGTATAGGAGGAACGACTTCATACAACTTTGAGACCTACAAAAAAAAAAAAGACAAACACAAACATCATTCAATCTGGTTCCCAACTCCAAGTGAAGAGAGGTAAACCAACAATCAGAACAGGTATTGTGGAATTAACCAGCTTGAAAAATGGATCATCAGGCAAGTGCTTTAATGCAAATTCCCTTTGGCATGTATATCTTGGATCTGTCTTCCGTAGGACTCCATGCCCATAACCAGGGACAACCTGTAGCCACAGAAATTGCAATTAAAATGACAACATATGATGCATAAAGTAAATACGATGTCCGTGACATGAAAAAAACTGTTAGCTCTGTGTTGAGATTTGAGCATATATTGCTAACAGAAGAAAATAGAATAAAAGTTTTTCTGGCTACAACTTTATCAACTCAAATGGCAACAATTAGTATCAAAAGTAAGGAAGGCTTGATCTTCAAGTTTAGTGGACATTGGGGAATTTCAAAATTGAAATCAATTATTTTACCTTTTGCAATAATTGATCTTTGAGCATTCATCAAATCAACAGAAGACCAAAATACAACTCCAATTATATGCAAGAATAAACAACATGATAAGGAACTAGGTACCTTGCCACTTTTTAATGTTTTCCAAACATAGTCCTTCAACTGATCAGTTGTAATGTCCTCTCCACATTCTTTGACAAGTGATTCTATCCACAGAAGAACTTCCTGAGACAGTAGAAAACAAATTAATTCACAAACTTCAGAGCTAATGATAGATAGCATCTAAACATCTTGATAATGATTTTAGATGGCATTAAGAACAGTCATGTCCTTATAGCATAAGTAGAACTAGGAGCACAAAAGTAAGTTGGCAGTCCAAAATATCTTGCAACTCCACCAACTATTTTATTAAACTGGTAAAGACTGTTGAAAAACCATGAGCTACTGCTTCACATTATCTTTCAAGAGCTAGTTAGTTGAAAACCAACACTACGGTACCAAGATATTACGGAATATGTCACAGCCTAAGAGGTGATGCATAACATGGAGAAAAGTGCCAGCAAACAAGTCATACCTGATTAGCTAAGCCATGAAGTGGTCCAGCTAAACCATTCAGTGCAGCTGCAAATGAAAGGTAAGGATCTGAAAGAGCACTGCCGACCTGAATATTGTGTAAATGATTTGTAGGTAAAAGTTTTACAGATGCAACAGATAACAAGCTCTACATTTATCTTCAATAATAGAATACTTAGGACTAAAATATTTAAATCAAACAAAAAATAAAGTGAGAAGACCAATAGATTATAATATCTCATTTACCAGATGAGCAGTATGTGCACTAACATTTCCACCTTCGTGATCGCTGCAAAATTATATGCCTCAAAATGTCAGATATGGACCTATGCACGCCAATATAATAACAAACTTGGGCAAGGATAATGGATTGATCACCTGTGTATGGTTACGTACAGTCTCATCAACTCAAGCATTTTGGGATCATCAAACCCAAGCATGTGAGAAAAATTTGCCGCATAATCCAATGAACTATCGGCAGGTATGATTTGAACATCCTTGTAAATTCTGAATGAAGCAGAAAAACAACTCCATCAATTTCTAAACATGAATCTCTGGCACTGACAATTTATAAACAATAATAACAAAGACATGTGTCATATAGAAGAACTAAAATTGATTTCTTTACAGATAACAAGATACTAAAAGAAGTTTTGTGTGTTCAGGAAACTAATAAAGAGCAAGTCAATTTGGTGAAAAGTTAACATAATCAGGCAGCTCGCTAAAGAACAAGCACAAATGAAATTAGATCTGCATCAATGAACAAAATTATAGATCACTGTTAAGCTTCATCTTCAGTAATGAGAGACTACCAGGCAATAAGAACTCTATTTACTAAAACTTAGCTCAAAACTTTTGGCCAGTAAAGAAATACTCTGCAAGACTGGAAGACTAGGTAACAAGTCATCAAGCAGAAATACAATCTGGGAAGTTGCAGAAACTTACCTCCGGTAGACATAGGAAGCCACAGTTGGAAGCCGAGCAATCAAATTCATAGAGTCTTCATATGTTGGCTCCCAAAACCTATCAAGAATAGTAACTCTTATGTGCTTCTATATATCAATCAATTGTAAATAAATGTTGTGAGCACTTACTTTGTTTTTGGCATCCCTTTCTCATATGCCTTTTGAAATTCACTTTCAACCTGTGATGGTATAGTAAATTCTGTCTTAAAAGGCATTATAACAAACCTCAAATGTATTACCCTTTCTTTTGATGAACTGAGAGATTTTTCCCTTTTTACAATCTTAAATTCTTGAATCACAGAAAGATGCTTGTTTTGTTACTACCTTAAAGATCTACCAATTGAAAGATTACCTTTAGCAAGATCTTTTCTAACAACTAAAACTCAAGGAGAGAAAAAAACACCAACTAGCTTTTTCTACCAAAGATGGCATTCATTAGTGAAAAATTAATCAAAATCTGTGACTTGTGAACATGGCAGCTAGGAGGTCAGCTAGGTAACAAGAGACCTAACTACTCCCACAAGACCAGATATGATATTCCAAATTAAAGTTAAATTGACTTAAAATATAAGATATTGGGATACATAGATACCACTATGCGAATCTATATATGACTTCAGCCATATCATATGCATTCTTTCTAATAATTCATAGCCAAGATAGTCTAGCACTTCTTTTCTTTCTTCTACTATACCAAAAAATGCATATTTAAAATCTGACTTTCATTTAAATGACCTATTCAGAATATAATGCAAAAGTTATAAATTCCAGAGTCCAGACTAAATATATCTTGTGAATTTAGCCCAACCTAGTGCTAAAAATGGTCAGCTGATTACCTGAAGTGCCATAACTCCACTAGCGAACTGTGTCATTGGGTGAGCTGTGACAGGGAGAGCATCAATTGCTCTAAAAACATGTTCTGCAGCCAAGTTTCCACACAAAATTCAGAAAAAAAAAAACTGAAAGAAGAAAAGTTCAACTACTTATACATGTTAACACATGGCCTAATAGAGTAATAGATCCATGTGTTGGCCTAATAAAGTATTAGTCCATGTGTCCTAAAAGATGTCACAGGCATACATATTAGAATATTCTAAGAATATATGTTGGTTATGGCAGTCAATTGTCAGTATTATTGCTACTTTGGAAGACGGAACAAGCACAATGAGACTTACAGTGTAAACTAAGGTGGTAAACCAAACTTTGAAATTATAGGGTGACCTTTCATGCCTCATTACTTGTATGTAAGACAACCCTCTCATAAATTATTCATGTGATAAATTAAAGGATCTTAATTCTTTGCGACTATGAAACAGCATAGCTATATGTATGTCAGGGAATCTCTATGTTATATAAAAATATTACAATAGTGATATCCTAGACTAGCCTTGGACTGATGTACCAAATAACTTGTGCAGAAAGAAAGAATAATCTACCTATTATTCAGGGATTCTTATTCTACAAGGTTCAATTGGGGCACACAAGCTATAAATGTATTCAAGCACATTGATGAGCCTTAAAATTCCTAACATATCTATGATTATACATGCAAGTGACCAGTCAATGTCTTTGAAATATAAAAGAATACTGGAATAATGTAATTACTACCAACATATTAGCTGCAATAAACTCGTTAACCATAAAAAACCCAAAAATGATATAGGCAATAAGGGAACCTGGAACTTTTGCACGGCTCTGTAATTCTGCGGACAGCCCATCGACTTGCTCTTTGTTAGGCACCTAGGGTAAAGAAAAAGCAGTTTAGCCTGAGGTATGAAAAAAGACTATACTTTTAACCAAACTAACTAAAGGCAAAGACGAGACACTTTATGTAGAATACACCTCATAAAGATAGAAAAGCATAGAAGAGAAAACTGATAGCACGAGAACCAAAACGTGTTCAGGAAGGCATGAAATCATATTGGTAACTATGTTTTCAGTAGAGTAGTATTAGTGACCACCAGGCATGCAGGTTTCACCAATGAGGGAACTGCAGCACCCAAAGAACTAAACACCTAGCGAATGTCTAAAAAAACTATGAACCAGTAACCAAATGACCTATGGCATATACAGAAGACCTAGTTTTAGAAACTATAGCCACAGCAGTCTTGTGTATATTAGCACTCTTCTAGCGTTGCTAGCACTAGCAAAGAAACTTCCGTTATCAGTCTATTAAGAATCTCATATCTACTCATATATGCTCTCCTATTTAAGGAACCAAAATTTACAATAATGAGCACGTTCAAGAGAATCAAGAAGTCAGTACTAATGCAATGATAAACAAATTCGGAGATCACCTTTCCGGTCAAAAGAAGCCATAGAAGACCCTCAGGCAATGGCTCCCCACCAGGGCTTGCAGCAGGCAATAGCTTTTGACATTCAGGAATAGAAAGCCCTCTGAATCTTATCCCCTGAAAAATAATCAGCAAGTTTATCATATTACCAAATCTTGGAACAAATAATAAACTTTAGGGAAAAAAATTATGTGATGAAAAGCAGGATTCTTAAGTAACTGTCTGTACATATAGGGGATTATGGAAATTATAAGTTCTTAGCACATAAATATTTATAGTAAGAGGAAATGCACCTCATCAGGATCAAGTAATGAAGTTTCCCACAGCAAACCTGTCATTCCCCTCATCCCACTGATGACCTGCTCACATGCAAGTTAATAGTCAAACGGCAACTACTCACATGTATCTTAAACTGCTACGTGGTCAAATACATATACCATGTCTACAGTGATATTTCCAAGTTGAACTTTTCCATGTTCTGCTTTCAGTTTCTTCAAGCATTCCTGAAAGAAAAAAATAGCATTGCCAGCAAAAAGCATAAGAAACAATCTCTTTCACAATTTCATTACTTCTACCTAATGGAAGTTTCACATTAATGAAAACTAGTTCTAAGACATTCAAAATATTAATGCATCCCAAAAAAAGCCCTTTAATGCTTGTCAATTGTATGTTGAGTATAGGTAGAAGAACAAGTCCATGGAAATTGTTAGCTCCTTCCTTTGCCTCAGCATTTACATACCATGATTGAAGTTCACAGTTGCATAAATAAGAATAAAATCCAGTAGAAAAACTTACTGATATGGATCAATGGAAGTTCACAGTTGCATAAATTGACAAATTTACACCCATGCAAAGATGGATCAATGGAAAAGATGATATGTTTTCCAAGCAAATTGTCACGTAAAACAAAACTTAATCAATATCAGATGCTCTCTTTGTAATTACATTATTATTACAGAAAGAATACTTCCTAGAATACTTGAGAGATAAGATATGAATGACAGTAAAATACACAATGAATGAAGAAAATTTATCAGAATGTTATATGTTTATTGAATTTTACAATAGCTACACAGTGGTCAGTTGCAAGCAACAAAAAACTTGCTACATAAATTTCATAAAATTTCACAACAAGCTAAAGCTTCAGTTGTCAAAATTTTCATGTTATAAACTTCAAACAAATTGTTTTCAGCAGCTGTAGCTGTTTAAACTTTTATGTCAGACATTAAAATATGTTTCAAATTAAGTGCTAATATTTGCTTTAAAGTTTAAACATCAAAACAATAATAAGTCAAGACTAAAAAAATCATTAAGTACTAAGTTTTATTGTGGACTATCAAGTCGACGCCATATGCTCCTCAACAATTATAACTGGAAATCATGATTCCAAAATGACGATTGAACTACTTCAGGGAAAAAAAACAATACCTGTTGTTCTGGAATCATATCCTTCAATTGAGCATGAAGATCCTGCAATGCAAAACATGGAACATATAGCAAACAGTTAATAATAAAGGAAACAAACCAAAATTATGAATTTTAGCACAAAAGGAAGAAGATAAATACAGGCAAGCAATCTAACAAACTAGCTGTCATGACAGAAACATGAGAATCACAAGATTATGAAAAAATAAAGTAGAGATGATCAAGTAGATTATTCATTGATCCTATGATAATAGCCTTCCCCGCCCAGTGCTACTGAGATCAATGCCAAATCCCAAGATATGGCTTGACAACCTGACCCTTTGACGATGAAGGACCGGCACAAGAAGGGCATGAACCTGATCACCATTGGACGGGCAAACCTTCAGTCAAGGGTGGCACATGCAGTAGGGAAGGGATTCTAGGCAAATTAGAGCAGTAGATGAGGTGCTCTCCATGTTGTTACAGAAGTTATTAGCTAGTGACATGAAGGCTGGTGGCAAAAAAGAAGCTATAACTAAAGAGGTAATGGGACAGACATGACCTTGTCTCTCTACTTCTTTCACCACTATTAGGTAAAAGGAGGGAGAGAGCTGACACTACATACATCCATTTCTTTCTTAGTATTAAGAGCTTCTTTTCCACCCCTTCCTCTATGTTATACACCAAGAAGGATTGGGGTGTTCAATCGTGATTCAAAATTTGAGTCCAATCTCCATAGCATCTGGTTGGGAGGAGTCTGATCTACCCGCTCCCTGAACAAAAGAGTTAAAGATTCCTCGAAAAAGGGTATCATTTTCGATGTGTACAGCGTCTCAAAAATGGAACACGAACCATGGGCCTCAACTTATTGGGATTGGAGCTAAAATTAACAGCCCAAAACAGTAGATATGCGTGTCAATTCAAAAAAGAGAACAACTTTTGGGGAAGCAAGCATGAACCTATGTTGGGGAACACCTTTATAGTTGACAAATATTAAATTCCAATTAGTAAGATTTAACCATAGGTCATGATATCATCAGTGGATCCACTCCAGACACTAAGGCAAAGTATGGCCGTGGACACCCACCTCAGAGGACAACCAGATACACAGACAATAGAAATCTACATGTCATGAGAACTATTTTTTGTAATATAGTTAGTCCACCCACAAGTATGCCCAATAAAGGTGGTTTTAGGTTGCTCACAATTGAGTTTTTACTAAATGGTTCTCATATTCCTGTTTTCCAAGTCGAAGCAATTGACAGTGATAATCTTGGTAGACTTTGACTAGCAGTACAGTTTGTCTAATCCAGACAATTTTGGATCGCCAGATAAGTACATTCAATTGAGAAGGTTTTAGATTGAGACCAACCAGTGGTGGGGTACATAAGATAAAGGTGGTTTTGGATTGCCACATGATAGATGATCCTGGGAAATGGTTCTCGAGTCATGCAGTTCAAAGAAATCAATATTGACAATTTTGTGTTATCGATGGCCAATAGTGCATTTCATTCAATCAGGGTTGTTTTGGGTCCCCCCCAAAAATCAGTTATTCTAGAGATTTCAATCCAAGTTTTGGCATGACTTGGAATCTTGTAAATGTATCTGATGCATAAATAAAAAAGATTTTGTATAAAAAAGAAAGGTATATTAGACAATTCACGGTAATCTGCTTAATAATTTTCAACATTCCACCTTCGGGGAACATTGATCCTCCCATTACCAACAGTTGGTAGTGGTAGCTTCAATGTCACTAAAGCTTACACCTTACAACACTTGAAATAATCAAGGTGAGGAGAACTAAGCTGCCCCTCGAGTTGGATTAGGCCAATAATAACAATTGCCATTCAAGATATCCTTATCTATTACTGTGAGGTCACAACCGATGAAATCTACTACCTCTACTAAATTACTTATATATAGCCATGCCTGTATAAAGGGATGTGAACGTAGCCAAGGGATGCCTAGGCTCTCTTAGAGTCCCAGTTATTACTCGTTTAGCTTGATCATTTGTGAACATGACCATCAAAGGAAACCATGCCGTAGCAAACCGTCATGCCCCTGGGACTTGCAGTGCATGGTCCATGTCAACTCTCACTAACTAGTTCAGAGGACGACCAACCAAAAGAATTAAGCATCTCCAGTTCAAATTTATATCTGATGGTGATTGCAAAAACCATATTTAGCCATAATGTACAATGTCAGTGTTATACCAGTAATAAGCATGTCAGATTACGAAGGCATGAACACCAAATTTCTTTTAGCAAATATAAGCTTTCTTGTTCAGTCCACAGCACATGACGTCTAATATCAGCAATCACCACTAGTCAAATAAATCCAGCAGTGAAACAGAAAGAAGGACTCACAAGATCTGATGTGCTCTGGACTTGCAGCCATCGGATTGAACCCAACGATGTGGATTGGTGTGCCTGGAATCAAAGGTCGCCCAAAGAATTATGACAAATAACAGAATGCAAACAGATTAACCACACAGGATAGACCATATGAGAAGTTCCGATTTCATTATAACTAGCAGTCAAGAAAAATATATTATATTCCTATGAGAATCACTTACCAGACGAGAGCGTAGCTTCGAGAGCGCCGCAACACTCCGGAAGAACACCATGGATCCAGAAATCGCCTGCGATAAGCATCATATCAAGACAACGAACAACAACAGAACTTAAAGTCAAGAAAGAAATCACATACAATAAAGATCTGAGTCCAGATGAAAGCAAACAATAAACAAAAATAGATCCGATTGAGTTAGGGTTTTCGCGATAAGAAGGGGTTAAAGATGATATAATCGATGAGAAAAACCAGCGCAAAGGGTAAGACGAACCACCTGAAGCGAGAGGATGGAAACTGGGAAAGGGCGGCTCGAGAAGGCGGTGGCGGGCGGGTGGAGGAAGCCGAGAAAAGGACTTTTAGATCATAGTTAGGCAGTGGCCAACTGTGTTTATTTATTTATTTATTTTTTTCCCACCCGTTTGTGGGTTTTACCCCTTTTCCCTACTAATTATGATTGGAGGCAGAAATGGGGACCTTTCTTTTCCTTTTCCGAAATGAACTCCCCTTTTACACCCTCTTTTTAAATAGAGACGTGCTTCATCTCCGGAATAATAGGAACGTCACCGCTTGATCGGACGTCTGAGAAAGATCTGACCCGATCAAAGATCGTACCGGACGGCTGAGAGGGAATTGACTCCACCTAAAGGTCGAGTCGTTCGAAGGAAGGCGGCCGAGAAACATAAAAGCTTGTACGCCGCGTGAACCAACCTCTGCACCACAGACCGGACACCGTGCACGAGGCAAATTTGGAAATGTACTCTTCTTTCCCCGTCGCTTAAGGCATGCTGCTTGATCCAAAGATCCGTCCAGCTCAATGTTCCTCGGGTTAGGGTCAGACTCATAATCACAAGCAGCCAGCTTTGCACGGATCACCTGCAAGGGATGCATCCACGCTAATCTTTGCAGTGGCAGTGGCTGCAAAGCAAGCAGCAGCTGCATCCACACCAGCAGGGGGAGGCGGCTCAAATCGGCTTCTCAGTCTTTTTGCCAGTGGGGGTGCCATTAGACCATCAACGATGGATAGAATGGGCTTGCAGCAGCCTTCAGATGTGTTGCACCTGCTGCAGAGACGGGTGTTGATGGTAGGTGCAGAGGCACCATCATGAACGGCAGGAAGAACCATTGGATTGCCGAGGTTGGTCGACGAACAAATTTGCTTGCTAATAAATCAGAAAATCGTAAATTTGGACGACCAAATCACTGCGACATGGGCAAATAAATCAAGGGAACCGAAGAAACCTGATTCGGAGGAATCTGCGGCGACTCACGAAGAACAATGAGAGGAAAACGAGCCGCTCGGAGCCTCGGAAGCAGCTCTAATGGCGTCTAGGGTTTCTTTCGCCCCAAACACAAATCCTAGGACGTTTGGCCCATTTAGAAATCACCAACGATCGACCGGCCCAGCAAAAGGCTCGATGACACCGAGCCGAACCCAAGCCTTAAACCCTAACCCACCCGTGGCTCGACGGCAAGTTCATTGAAACCCCCCTCGATCTCTCCGCATCTGCGACGGACCGGTCGCAGCGCCTCGGTCTCATCGAAACCTCCTTTCATTTAAGGAGCGGGGCGGCCTCCGATCGATCCAGACGCGAACCCCGCGCTTCCTCCTCCTGCAAGGTGAGAGATCGCGTCATCCTGATGTGATTCTCTTGGTTTCTTTGGTCTTCTCTCTGGCATTTCTGCCGTCGATGATGAGATATGGCCGCCGATCTCTCTCTCTTAGGAAGGTCGATGTGTGGAATTTGTTTTGCTTGAATATTGTAGATTAGCTCTGAAACAAGTTTGGAGCGATTAAATTGATTGAATTTTCGTGCGAAATGCTTAATTTGGTGCATTCTGTTTTACTGAAACTCCAAGATCGAGCACAAGCGACGAGATGAAATCCTACCCATGGTGGTGTCTAAGCGAGGAATCAGACAGTGAACTGGAGTTTGCATCTCATTCTAAGCTCAAATAGTGGAATGCTTCGCTCTTGGATGACTTGGTTTTGCTTCTTGTTCTGCTTTTTTCTTCGATGCAAGCGGAGTTAGTCGATTCTTTCATGAACTGCATTTATTAGTTGTGTTTAGGCAACATGATGTTTGTTTTCACCGGATTACGTGCGGTTGTCTATTGATTGATACATGGAATTCGTAGCTTAGTTAATACCTGAACTAATTGACTTTATCTTTCTAAGATGCTAATGTGGAGTTGAGCTTTCCTGTGATTCGGAATGTTGGATATATAAGCTGTTTGTATGTGTTTCAGACGTTGTTCGTTGGATCAAATTAGGGTATCTGAAGCCAAATCACTGGGTTCTGTTACGGTTCATCCAGGTTTATCTGACTTGTGAAGAACAATGGGGGCATCAGCAGCTGCTGGCTTGCAAGCTGTGGTAGCACGGCCTTACATCATTTCTCCTACACGAATATTCACATCGAGGGCAACAATTTCTGGGTTCAACCTGAAAGTAGCCAAACAAGGATTAACAAACTCATCCGGCATCTTCTTTCCCCAATCTCTTTGTGAGAGATATCCGTCAGCCTCCTCAAAGTACTGCAGAGTTGTTACCAGGGCAATGTCTGGGAAAACTGAGAAAGAGACAGCATATGGGTTGCCTATTGATCTAAGAGGTACAGGATTCATTATAGTTTAAACAGTTCTTTGCCTCTTAGTTTAATTTTAGAACTTCTTTCTTTTTGTATCATATGTAGCTTCTGTATATTGCACCAAATTAGATTGATTACCTGAAATTGTTCTCTTTACTTAAAATATCAAATTTTGTAATGACTTTGCTTTTTTGTGAAAAATCTGTTCAGTTTCCTGAGAAGTCGGATTTTTGTGATATTTTTTCTGGGTTCTTTTATCGCATAATGAGCCTTTTAATGATTTGTCAGGAATCAATGGGCGCAGATTATTTGTCTCATTGCCAGTAAGATGAAAGTATAGAAAGGAGCTAGTAAGAAGAAAATAGAAAAATGAACTACTTTCTGATTGTAAATTAGCTTAGGATTGCTTTTGTTTTGCAATGTTGGAGTTTTGGTGAATCTTGTTATACACATCTGATATATCCATCTGAACATTTCAGATTCTTTTGTCAAATGCTTTTCAGATCAATAATACATAGTTCAGCCATTTGTACCTTTACATTGTTGTGCTTCGTTTAGTTAAATATTACACTATCTGATCCTTTGAGATTTTCCAGGTTCCCCTTGAAGCCCTTAGACATCTTTTCCGATTATATCTTATGACAAATCATTGCCTAATTCCTTAACCTCGTATCTTTTAAACTACTAGAGATCAGATGATCACTTATGCTTGGTTCCTGTTGATAGTGTTACACATTTCATATCACTAACCTGTACTTCCAAGAGGAGATATCTCCATCCTCCTCTTGATGATTAACCACTGTTTCATCTTTGGTAAGCTTTAACTCCATATCAAATTCTTTTGTTCAGGCAAGAGAGCATTTATTGCTGGAGTGGCTGATGACAATGGCTATGGTTGGGCAATTGCAAAGGCTCTTGCTGCTGCTGGGGCTGAAATTATCGTTGGTACATGGGTGCCTGTATGTCAATTTGCACTCTAATCAATTTTACCATTTGTTTTGGGTAACTGCCAATCAGGTTTTCTAATGGCCCATACTATTGCCTTTAGGCACTAAACATTTTTGAGACAAGCTTAAGGCGTGGAAAATTTGATGAGTCACGTCGGTATGCACTTTATGAGAGTCATATGCATTTATGATTTGATATATTTGTTTCCTTTTAATGTATAAGCACAGCTTCCCATGGCTTGTAATGCTATGAAGTGGTTATGTCAATGATTGCATTCTGCAGATTGCCAAATGGTTCACTTATGGAGATCTCCAAAATATATCCTCTTGATGCTGTTTATGATACTCCTGAGGATGTTCCAGAAGATGTATGAAACAAATGCCTATAATAATATTGTTCCTTTGGTCTTTTCTTTTTCATTTTTCAATCATAAACAGTTTCTGGTGTGTTATTATGATTTTAGGTCAAAAAAAATAAACGCTATGCAGGATCTTCAAACTGGACTGTTAAGGTAGACCATCAAATCCTTGTCTTTACAAAACTATGTTCTTTTATTTCAGATTATACATATCTTCTTGTCACCACACAGTGTGCATAGCAGTCTGATCTCTGTGACAACTGTCTTCTGATAATGAAGCTTTTTGTTATTTGCACAGGAAGTTGCTGAATCTGTGAAGAATGATTTTGGCAGAATTGACATTCTTGTGCATTCTCTTGCCAATGGCCCGGAGGTATTATTCCTACAATTTCTATGTGTGTGTGTTGGTTTAAAGTCATAATTTATATGAACAGGTAACCAAGTCACTGTTGGAGACATCTAGAAGAGGATACCTTGCTGCGATCTCAGCATCAAGTTACTCTTTTGTTTCATTGCTCCAGCATTTCCTCCCAATAATGAATCCAGGTTTATTTCATTTCCGTAAAACAACACTTACATGTGGCATATTTTATTGTGGGTTGTGTAGGTGTCTTTTTAATAGAAGTCTGACAGACATATTCTTTATTTTATAGTGGTGACAACTGTTAATTTAGGTATTGCTTTCTTGCTGATTAAGATGAGTTGAGTGGTGGGTTAAGGGTTTATCCTGCTAAACTTGATATGGTTAAGGTGTATTGGATAAAATAACCCATGGGAAGTGATATTGATTAATCCACCACTTTTTATCCCTATAACCACCCTTTCCTTTCTTTACATGTTTCCTCTTGTTAGTCATCTCTATTTTGGATAGACTATCTTTATCTACCAAATGATATTTTGGTTGGCAGCCAAACATAAGTGGATTAGGATGAATTAACCTGAATATTTTAATCCTCAGGATAGTATTAAAAAAAACTTGAATATTCCATTGTATGTTTGACCTTGTAGGAAAGTGGAAGCAAAGATCACATTATAACAGCAGCATTTTATATGTAGATCTAAGGAAAAGTGAGAGGGAGATCAGATGTTGAAGAAGGATCAAAATCATTTTACATAACCTACGAATAGCTTATACAATTTAAAACAAGAATTAACTGAAACATTTTAAAATTAACAGGGTTGTAACAATCCCTCACTGTATAAGTCACCCAAGTAAATCAACAAACTTTTTAGTTACCTCTCTAGTGCTAGGTGGACTGATGGATCTAATTTTTACTTCTTTGCTAAAGTTTTGATATTTTCATCTATTAATGCTTCAATTTGGCAAATGTGTCAAAACCAAGTTTAAAATCTGCAACTCAATGTGGCAGGGGGTGCTTCAATATCTCTAACATACATTGCCTCTGAAAGAACTATCCCAGGGTATATAATCTTTCCTACCTCCTTGCTCAAAATTAGTTAATATGATGTTCAAATTGTATATTTATCTTTTATTTAAACTGCCAGATATGGTGGTGGAATGAGTTCAGCAAAAGCAGCCTTGGAGAGTGATACCAGAGTAAAGTCTATTTTCTACAAAATGTCCTGAATTTTCAATGTTTTGGCAAGGTGTTTATTGCTGTATTTTAATTGTTTTTTATTACTTTTGTTCCTGGCTGTAGGTGCTGGCTTTTGAAGCTGGAAGAAAAGGCCAAATTAGAGTCAATACAATATCTGCAGGTATTTTTCTTTGCAAGTTCTAAATATGTTAAAATTGGAGTCTCGTGTTGTTTGAGATGAGACTAACCCTTTCTCTCTCTCTCTCTCTCTCTCTCTCTCTCTCTCTCTCTCTATATATATATATATATATATATATATATATATATATATATATATATATATATATATATATATATATGCGCACGTGCGCACACACCCCTTACAAACTTCAGCTTACTATCTATCAATCATATTTTACTGATCAGTTCGGTTGCAAACCATTTATCACATGCAAGTATTATCTCGAAATCACATAGAGATTAAACATGTTCACAGGGCCATTGGGAAGTCGAGCTGCAAAAGCTATTGGATTCATTGAAAAGATGATAGATTATTCATACTCCAATGCACCGCTGCAGAAAGAATTGCTCGCAGGTCAAACTTCAGAACTTAATTAATTCATTGCTACTTTATCTTATTTTATTTAATCAAGCGCAATGAGTGTCATTTTCTTCCCATTTCTTTACCATGTTTTTTATATCAAATAAAAAACCTTCTACAGATGAAGTTGGCAACACAGCAGCTTTCTTGGTATCCCCACTAGCTTCAGCAGTGACGGGTTCTGTTGTGTATGTGGACAATGGTCTGAACACCATGGGACTTGCAATCGATAGCTCAACGCTAGCAACATAATCCTACGGTTAAAAAAGAATAGAAAAACCCTATTCTTGTCACAGGTTGCAACTTTTGTTTCTTTTGCGGCTTTGTCACCATTGAATAAAGAGTGGGATTGTCTTGGTGCATTTAGGGTTCAAGTCATTTGACTTAGCACTTGTTAGTGGAGTAATTAAAAAGTCAAACTTGTTCAAACTATTTTAAGTTTAATTTATGATGTTAGTATGCTTGTTTTCTACTTTTCATAAACATCTATTTTTGTTGAGTTTCAGCATAGTTGGGTGTCGAGGAAAGCATAAATCATTAAATAAAATGTTTTGGCCGAGGAGGGAGATCAACTCCCTTATCATCTTTTTTCCATCGATATAATTTTCATCGTTTGTTTTTCGTTGGCATCTATTTTTATTGTTCATCTTTTGTTAGCATATGTTTCATCTTATGTATTTCGTCAGTATATAATCGTTTTTTGGTAAATATGTATTTTCAGTGTTCATCTTTTATCGATGTATATTTTTATCATATGCTTTTCATTAATATATATTTTCATCCTCTGTGGGTATATATTTTTATTATTTATCTTTTAGCAATATATATTTTCATCGTTTGCCTTTGTTGGTATATATTTTTGTCATCCATCTTTTGTCAGTATATATTTACATTGTCCATCTTCTGTCGGTATGTATTTTTAGAAATATTTTTTAGGTATTCGTTGATCATACAAGATTTTTGACATCCCTTGTTATTTTAATTATTTTATATTTTTATGAAATAAAACATAATGATTAAAATAACGACGGTTGTTAGGAGTTTTGTGTGATTTAAATATTTTTTAGATTAAAAAAATATATAAGATAATTGGGAGATTAATAATGTTTTATGAATTTAATTATTCGGTAGCTAATAAAAAATATATTAAAAAATTTATGTTGTAAAGATGATGTATTGAGTTACTAAGAAATTTATGTTTTCGAAATGAAAATGTTAAGTATTATTTCAATAGAGAATAAGAATCGTTTAAATTGGAATGAATATATGTTGTGAAGATATTTAGATTAGATAAAATAATTAATATTAGTGGTACGAGAAAATATAAAGAAAAATTATAAATTAAATTAAACATATGATTTTTTTGGGACATGATTTTATTATTGTAGTTGTTGTCTGTCTTTCGTCGATGTATATTTTCATGGTATGTTCTCTATCAGTATATACTTTTGTCATCCGTCTGTCTTTCGATCTTTCCTCTATATATATTTTCATCATCAGTCTTCCATCGATATATATGTTCATCGATGGAAGATGGACGATGTATATTTGCATCCTTCGTCCTTCGACGATATATTTTTTTATCATCCGTCTTTCATTAGTATATATTTTCAACATACATCTTTTGTTGGTATATGTTTTTCATCTATTTTTTAATCAGTATATATTATATTTTATCATTTATTTTTAATCCATATATATATATATCTTTCTCATTTATTTTTTGTTAGTATTGATTTTCTTTGCTCATGTTTTCCATCAACATATGTTTTTGTAGTTTGTATTTTGAAATAATTTAAAATACTTATATGTATACGTAGAAAACATAGTAAATTCACAAACTTTTATATCCTATATCATAATCACATACGTGCACTTTTATATTATGTGTCATCATAATGTATATATGTACTCTCATATCTTCCGTTATCGTAATATATATGTGCATTTTCACACTACACGTCATAATATATACGTGTACTCCCACACGTATGTCATAATACATATATGTACTCTCACATCGAACGTCATAATATATATACACTCTCATATCACACGTCATAATACAAATATATATTCTTACACTACATGTCATAATACATATGTATATTCTCACATCTCATGTGGTAGCATATATATGTATTTCATGTCGTAATACATTCATGCACTCCACACCGTATGTTAGACAAAATATGCATACTCTCACACTACACGTCATCATATATATATACATGCAAGGTATTTTTATCGTAATTCATATATTTTTATGCTTACAATATATATATATAGTTATATTTAGCTCATGATACTCTTAGATTATATTAGTCAAAACATACTTTTCAAAATATATTATTCATTCGATAATTTATACGATCATTATTTTATAATAAATTAAATTTATACTTAACTTGATTAAACTAAAAAATAATGATATTAATGAAAGATCATATTCCTTGATGATCGAGTGTGCTAGGGAATGATACACATCAAATTGAGAATATAGAGTTATGAGATATGTTAATTAAGAACTATAACTCTTGAATTATCGATTTATAATAATTTATTATAATAATCTATAAAAAATTGAAAAAATTTCTCAAAATAAACTATACTTAACCTAAATCGATTTACTCTAGTTTTCACCATCAAATTTTTTTCAATAATTTACTTTATAATCAAATAAACTAGCTAGCATCAATCAACCATCGCACTATTCTAAGTGACCAAATAATTTTGAATTATCATAAAATTTTATAAAAAAAATAGAGAACATATAAATTAAATACATATCAAATTTTAACTTTAAACAGAATCATTTGGAGGTTAAACTACCCTCTTAATTCAATTGCCAATACTTATTTTGTTCTGCTAAAACTAGATTAAGATTATTTGAACTTATATAGCATTCACTCAATTCCAAATCTCACATAATCCTAAGTGAACCGTTTAAAAATATGAAAAGGCTAGAGTCTAATTATATTCGTAAGAGGGTTAATTCTAACTCAGACAGAGCCCCTTATTAGAAAATAGGAGATTCTAAGTATCTCAAATTGGGATAATAATTACTCTATGCATGAATCTCAAATTAAAGCTATATTAGAGGCTTTAGAACATAAAAGAATAATACAAAACATATCCAAGAATCACAAATAAATTCGAAGCCTATGTTACTCAAAAGCAAGAACAGCCTATAACATGTAAAATTGAAACCCTAGGTATAGCAAAAGGAAGAGTTAAGCTTTTCTTATCATAATCTTCCTTAGAGCTGGGGTTTCATGGTGTTCTTGATAAAATCTAAGAGAATGACTAAAGAATGAGAGAAATGGTTATAAGTTATTAAGTTGGTAAAGAGGATACAGTAAAGGTGATTAAGGTTGTTTTGAGGTTTAGGATTCAATCTGCCTCATTCCAAAAAAAAAATTTAGAATATAATTTTAATATTGTAGCAACTTAAATGAGTTTAATTTGGTTGGGATAAAGATAATATTTTTTATTTAAACTCGATCTTCCTTACGTATCTTTGACACTTAGTATAATATTCAGCTTTGATTTGCATCTCTATTTACTTTTTCATTACTCTATTCATGCCTAAGTAACTTATTATCTTTCATATACATGAGGTTTAAAATTTAAATTTCCTTACTTTAATCGTGTTCAAACTCATTGAAGCCATGAGATTTATTTAAGATTGATTAAAATTTAACGATTACTTTTAGTCACTATATACATACTTATTATCATAACAAAGCCTCATATTTAAGTTCACTAATACACTTTATTAGCTTATTAAATATAAACATTAATGCTTATGTATACTTAACCAATATTTTATAGAAAATTAAGAATAATAATTTTAAAAAATATATATTTCAATCTTAAAAGTCGAAAACATAAACATACCATATATCATGTTTACGAAGTACAAACATCATAAATCATATCATGAAGTGAGAATAATATATATATTATTTATACTTGTATTTGTATGTGTGAGACTCAAGCACTATACTAGTATAAGAATAAAAAATTATAAAAATAAAAATTATTATAATCATATTAAATCAAATATATAATATTTTATTTCTTTAATAGGGATAATATTTCTAATTTGATTTAAGAAATAATATTCATTTCTTAATAGTAATCTTGATCCATAATGTTTCTAAAGATGAATCTTCGGATTCATAATCTTCAATAAAAAATAAAATTGATTCACGTCATTTTTTTTTTCTGTATTTGGGTTGTCTTTCTCCTTTCTCAGTCCATTACATACGGCAAAATATTATTAAACTAATAGGATTTATTTAAATAAAAAATAAACTAATTGGTTGGCATCACAAGTTAATATTTCATGACTCCGAGTAGTTCCTGGCATTCCCAATCTCACAGCATAAATAGTTGGATTAATTAATTAGCCAAAAGAACGAATGTCAGTACATGTGGTATGAAGCTATTAAAGACATTAGAAAAAATCACTGGACTCTTCTCCGAAGTTAGGTGACCATACAATATGGCTAATATATACATGTCATCCTTCTACGGAGAAACTTAGGCCTCCAAAGCTTTGCAAAATTTTAATAAAATGTGAGTTAATCTACCGCATCATCCATTGCAGAAGTTCTATGCGGCATTAGCTCCTCCCCAGCAGCAACAGAGTCCACCATCAGCTGCAAAAACATAACATGAATCAGGAAGAATCAAATGCGATGATCGCGACATCTTAGAACATAAAAATGACAATCTAGCACACAATAATTCTCCCGATGTGGGAACCGGGAGATGATTTATGTTTACAATCTTACCCCCTATGATTGTTTAGCGATTCGAACATTATTAAGATCGCGAAGAAGCAGCGCAGCACTAAGGTTGTGCCAAAGAAATCGATAAATTTTTAGATGCCCAAGAACTGGCAATTCTGCCCATATTCCTCTTAAACCAGTCATCTAATAAGTTCTTCATTCACTTCGTAACGTTTGTAATATATATAAAAGAAAAATTAGTAGAACCTGGTTGCAGAAGCAATACCTTCCAGTCTTTAAAATCAAGTCTGAAAATGAAATGACTGTATGACACTTCGCCAGATGCCACTGCAGAGGCTGTGGGAGCATTTCGTGGAGCTAAACATGATCAACAAGTATGTCAGAAGCAATGCAGCCGAATGTGTTTGAGAATGTGACCAAAGATCAAGATGGAGTCCAAAAGAAAAAGGCAGCATTCAAAGATGAAAGACCTACAAACTAGGTGATGCCCACTATCATCCACCGTAATCTCAGCTCTTCCGTCCTTGACAAGAAATGAGAGGGCAAATATATTCTCTACGGTCTCGGAGAAAGATCCTCTGTTCAGCACTAGATTTTCCAGCCTTACGTTTCTCTTCCTCCGTAAGATCTCAAATATGGTTGACATATTCTTTTCGGTATCAGCCTTCACCTCAGACCCAGCATCAACGAGCTGCACGTTCATGAAAGCACAACATTGTTTGAGCGAAGCATGTAGCATAAAAGATGATGACAAGAAAGAGAAACAATCGTAATCAACTTCAACAAGGCTACAACTTATGTTCAGGCCTGCCCGTCGCTACCGGATTCAATGCAGGGGAATCAAATGCTGCAAACATTAGCAATATGATGTAATTGCCACAGTCAAGATGTTCTTCAGATAACAGCAGACCATATTCTATCTAATACATTATGAGCAGCTGCAAATCCATTAAATCTTGCAATGTTTTCTTACTGATATGATGCACTTAATGCATTTAACAGCAAACATAGACAACAAAACTCAATAAAAAAAGCGTTCCTTCAGAAACCATGTACTAGTGCCCAATACAGTAAATAGTAAATTGAATGATTAAATATCAAAACATAGATATTCAAAACTTGTAGAAGATTGCATATTAATATATTCTGTTGCAAGCATAGAAAAACAAATACTTGACAAAAGAGGTCCTTGAGAAATTACAGAAAGTTGCCTAAAATAATAAATTATGTATTTGATAATTCAAACTCCAAACAGGAGTAGCAGTTATGATGCAGCTAAATACATGTCGACGGCAAGCCAAGACAAATAACAGATAACCAGTGCTTGAGAAAGTACATGATATTGCCTGGAAACAAATGAATAGATTTTCATATAATAGATATTCAAACTTCAAATCTTTACATCTAAAGAGAAAAAGTTGAATAGATGTAACAATGTAGAAATAGTGTGACACTCTTCGTTTTCCAATATAATTATTAACTATTTCAGCTCATAGAAAAATATTGACCAATATATTAGGATAAAGAGATGGAAATATTTTGACAGATAAAAAGGATCTAAACAAACAACACCTGATACCTCATCAGGATGAGTGCTTTCAGCAGCCCTTGTTCGTTTTCTCTGAACAACAACCTTGCGCTGTTTCAATTCAGTATACATGGGACCAATCCTGACATTGTGAATAACAAATGAGAAGTAGAAATGTAGAATACAGGCAACAATATCTAGGATTTACTTATTTTGAAACTATTTGAAAGCCAAACTAGAATACAATTCAAAGACCATGGGAATTTACAGTTTAGATTGGTCCATTACATCGTAAGGCATCCAGGAGCAGTCCTAAAAATGTGAGAAGCTGCATGACCAATGTCAGCCCAGTTGAAAACTGGAATATTCTCAATATTTGCTTCACCTTGTTGTTGACCAAAATTCCTTAGCAATTGAGTCACAAAATCAGAAGGTGTCACTCCATTACTTGTTTGGGACCTAACTGAGGTTAACAAGGTGTTGGCAATGTCCAATAGAGCCTCAGCATCTGCAACTTGTTCCCTAGGTCTCTGAACTGCAATGATATGCAAAGGATAAGAGAAAAAAAGAATCCAGAATTTTGTTATGCACAATATCTCACTCACTTCAAAGTATTTAAGGGAGAAGAAAAGGAACAAGACAACATTGTTCATAGTTTTGCTCAATAACTCAATGTTAAAGCCATAAGAAAAACAATTCACCACACCTAAATGGATCTTCAGCATAATATATGCAGTTTTCGTGTCAAGCAGAACATCCCAGGCAAAGCACAGAAGCACTAAAGAGAACAGAAATTGTTCATGGATGATACTGTGGAGGCTGCCATATCATAACTGAACAATGAACACAGCCAATAATCTAAGACACAGGCGCTCAGCTGTCATCATTGATCATGGCAGTCGAGCCAGCCACACAAGCAATAATGACTACTGTAAGCCTTCTATTCCAACTGTTCCAGGTGGGAAATTACTAAGAGGAATTGCTAAAAAGAATTACCACATCGCTCACTGTGATGAGACTACAAAAGCCTATCAAACGACAAGCAAAAAGCATCGCCACCATGCGAGTCAGAGCTCGATCATGAGCATAAGTGGCATGTCGTGGGATATCAGTAACTCACGAAACAAGATCAGGTTGACGGGAATTAGAACAGCGTGAAGAAGGTTGGCAAGTAGGGCATATAACATCGGGAGCTGAAAGAAGAAATATACGAGGTAAAAACATCAAATCCTTGGAGGATCGGCAAATTTACCATGTTCATGCAAGCTTTCCACTTCCGTGATGATCGAATTAAACCTCTCCGAGTCAGCGCTCGTGATATCCTCCCGTTTACCTGAAGCAGCGAAAACACAAATTAGTACAAGGGATTACCTAAATTCGTTTACCTTAGAAGGGACGGCAGAAAAATCCGCACTGCTGATGAGGTTCTTGACGGCAATGTAACGAGATCGAAGAATACGGCGGTCTGCCGTCCCTTGCCGGCGCCGCCCAGCGTCGCTGCTCCCGCCGTGCTCGCCTCCCACCACCTCTGCCGCCGTCCCGCCCCTGGTTTCCGGCTTTCTCTTAACAGCCCTCGCCATGGGTCGAGTCTACAGCAGAGGAGCTATTGTTGTTCGCGGAAGCCAGAAAGATCTCCCACGAGATACTCCAGCGTTGATCTCCCGACCGAGCCCTAATCCAAAACCCTAAAGAGGGCAGCAAGAGACGGGAGGACGAGAGGACGGGAAGAGAAGGAGCGGTAAATGATGGGGGATTCCGCGATGGGAGAGATCGTTCGGATATCCCGCGCGCTGTTGCCGGGAAACTTGAGCGAGTTCGTGCGCGCATCGCAAGCAGTGAAGGGAATGGACGTTTTGCATGTAAAACATGTCAATTTATTAACAGAAAATGATAGTCAAATACTTGATACTAGATATATCTGTGAACTGTATCGAAACAAAAACTCTGATGTGCCGACCTCAAAAACGATATGACTATAGTCAAATCCGAGCACAAAATGAAATGATAGAAAAATGAAGAAAATGATGATATTATTATAAGGTACACAAAATGCCTAAATGATAATTATAATCAAGGGTAATTAAATCCTTGGGTTCCATTCTCGAATTTTCTAATCCAACCGATCGATCTAACCCAGGTTTCATATCATCAAGGGATTATGTCAGTTGACGAGGTGTGGAATCAAACTATCATCCTTATGCTCGACCAGATGAGAGCGGCTTCCGTAGAAGACCATGCTCCGTACCTGAGTCGAAGCAGGTGATCTTATCAGCTTGGGAGAGCGTTAATTTTCGGCCTGCCTAGTGATCGACGGAGCACCGGCTCTCTATCATCGTTTTGTTTCATCGTGGCATGTGCCGTTCGCGGTGGAATCTAAACGGCTGCAGTTGAGTTACGTGTCCTCGTGACTTACCGCACGTTATAATAGTGACGCGACACACTTTCTCTCGCATCCAACCAAGCCAAAGCCCGAAGGATAACGCCGCCGCCGCCGCCGCCGCCGCGCTCTCTCCCTTGATCCTCGCAAATCGCCACCACCACCACCCAAATCAATCGCGAAATAGCAAGCTTCTTCCGCCCTTTCATGGCGACCGACGATCACAGGTGGTAGAAGAAGGCGAGATTCGAAGTTACCGTCCCACACCTCGTCGTCGCCATGAAGGCATCCCTCGAGCTCCGGGAGGATCGGAGTCCCCTGTTGCGGGCCAAGCTCCCCCTCACCGCCCTCGGCCTCCCTTTCCTCTCTGCCTTCTCAGCCGGCGACCCCCGCGACCTCCGCCTCGACCTCAGCACCGCCTTCGACGCCGGTCCAGTCGTTCGCCTCTCCTACCGCCCCAACGACACCCGCAGCCCCTTCTGCCTCGCCGTAAGGATGGGGACCGGGGCCCTCGGCTCCCCGATCGCCGCCCCCTTCAGCATGTGCGCTGAGTTCAACCCCCTCGCATGCGGCGGAGGCAGCCCCTTCTTCTCCGTCGTTTTCAAGCCCCGCCTCGGCGACTTCTCCCTCAAGAGGATCGCTCGATCCGGATCAGGCACACCTCCGCCGCAGGCTGGCTTCGGATCCACAGGTCCGGAGAACGGTGTCAACGACGGTAAGAGGGTGAACGGGTTCGGCCCCGGGGTCGCCTCCGTCGACGATGCCCGCAGCCTGTTCTTCGGCACAGAGCTCCGAGCGAGCAGTGCCCTTCCGCTGCGAGGGCCAACGGCCCTGAGGTTCCGCTGGGGGGTAAGGCTGCCGGCGGAGCTCCGCATCGCGAATGGCGAGGACCCCGCGGCGGGAGATGGGATCTCGTTCCGGAGGCTTCCACAGCTCGTGATGACTAAGATCACGATCGAGCACATGGCGGAAGGTAACAAGGCACGGGAACAGAAGAGCGAGTCCGCCGCCGGGGAGGTGGCCAAGCCGTGGTCGTCGGTGAAGCAGCACCTGGAGGCGCTGAGGGCAGAGAACGGAGTTCTCAAAAGGGACGTGCGGCAGCTTTGTGCCGAGGTCTTCGCGAGAAGGCAGGCCCCGACATCCGGCGGAGCCGAGATCAAGGAACGGAGGGGCGTCGAACGGGGCGGCAAGGCTGAGATGAGGTCTCCACCACCATCGGCGCTGACGGACACCAAAGATAGGCGAATCGACGGGAAGTCGCTGCCAACTGGAGCCAAAGCGCGTCCGGAGGACGTGAACGAGGAGCTGAAGAAGGCGCTGATGGCTGCCACCGGTTCCTCCGGGAAGTGAGCACCAACGTCGAACACTTGATCTGCGCTCACAGTGGAGGGTTGTTGCATTGTAGATGAGCCGTTAAATATGCTACGATGGTTTTCAAATATACTACCATGATTTCATGTCTGAGCTTATGGATGAAACTGTGCAATTACTTAGGTGTCTTTAATGAACTCGAGTAACAGTTCTATTAGATATAATAACACTTCTCATTGGGCTAATTGCATTTTTTTTGAAGTTTCTACGGGTCCGGGTCACTTTAAAAAGAAGTTACGGATCCTCATAATTAGTAAATTATTATATTTAATTTTATTTGAACAATATTTTATTTCATAAAATCCACTGCCTGTGACATCATACGTTGAGCTGACGCCGGAGATAAAATAATTATTTCATAAACTAAAATATTGGTACAAAATTTGCGACTGCTGATCAGGATGCGGCTACCCGCATCCATAAAGAGTTGGGCGTCGACGACACGACCCTCCCTCCTTGGTGTCCACACACGCGAGATCTCCGTCCCCTCCATATTCGATGACCACCGTGCTGTAGTATGGGTTGGAGGCGACTTCCGCGTGGAAGGCGACGTCGGTGCCTACGTAGTTGCAGTCCACCCTGCGATATATATAAACGTGCCACGTGAAATGGTGTTATCTTAATTGGTGCTGGGATTCGGTCGAAGTGGGCGGGCTCGGCGAGACTTGCCAGGGCACTCGTTCGTGAGCACAATCGTCACCGGATTCCCAGAGCATGCAGCATTCTCAGTGCACTCCATCGAACAAGTTTGATGTGCAACGTCTTCGAAGCAAATGGATACCTGATAGCAAGCACCGCAGCCCTCGCCTGACTTGAAGATAGGACTTCCTGCTGCTATCATAGAGTAGAACGGAGGCCAGTCAACTAAATCACCATATCCGCATGCACCACTTACACAGCTGGTATGCTTGTCAACTGATTTAAGATGCACATGCTGTGCAACTATATATTCGAAGGCATTACCGTTGCTTCCAGCGCCATGAGCACTTCCATACCCGGTGGCTCCCGCCAGCGACCAACCCTCAATAGTCGAAGAGAAGTTTAAGCGCTTGGGGTTGAAGCAATTGCAAGAGTTGAGGAGAGAGACAAAGCAAGCAAAGCAATGAAACAATGAAGGCATTGCCGTAGAACCCATGTGGGAGATGCACCTGCCAGCGCTCACGGGAATCGATGCAGAGGGTGAGGCCGACGGGGGCGTCCGCCTCCAAGACGGAGGCGCAAGCGATGTGGGTCCAGAAGAGGGCAACGAGGGCAACGAACCGGGAAGAGTCGACCAAAAGGCCGACACCAACAATGCAGCAGTTCACCGCAATCCTGGAGAAGACAAACATAGCGGAGGACATCATCCCTTTTATGGAAGTGGCTGTTGTGGAGGAGGACTTGAAGGAGAGGAGGGATTGGGCTGGGGACGGGGAAGAAAAGCTGGGGGATGAAGGAAGTACGGGTAGACGATGCAAGCATGAGAATGGGCATCGTGGAGGAGGCAACAACATGATCAGCGACAACAGTGTGAGGCTTTGTAGGAATACCTTAGTATATGAAATAATCATTTTATCCTTGAATTTGGCATCAACTCGGCATGTGATGTCACATGTTACGAATTCCAAATAAATAGATAGTGTTATTAAAAACGATATCAAATATAATAATTTCTTAATTAAGATCTTAATATAATTTTTTTAAAATATAAAAATCATGATGCTAACGAGCCCAAGCCGAAGAGGAAGTATGTAATTAGCCCCTTCTGGCTGTTGTCATCTGCATTAGTCATTCGTTACCATCATTACCCGTCGTTGCTTGCTATTGAAGCTATAAAATAATGGACTTGGAAATGGCTAGAAAATCTAGCGCTCTTGACCGACTCTGGGTAATCATGCCTTTAGGTGATCTGGCAAGAAGACCGAGTGGCTGATGACCTCGAGTCAGAGAAGACAAATACCTCTTCTCCAAATGTTCTGTTCCTAAGGGAGGACATGTTTCTCAACAAGCATCATGGAGTGATGGCTCTCATTACGCAAATAACCAAAATAAAAAAAGAACAAATAAATGCATGAGTAGAAAAAGGAGAGAGAGGGAAGCATAGCCAAAATAGCTTGTACCTCCATTATCGCTCATCCTTCAAATCCATCAGAAAGCACCGATGGGATTATTCTGGAGACAGTGAACTACAAACATAGGACTCAAATGAACTGCTGCCAATGTAAAGATAAACTTCGCCGTCAGTGACCATACTTCTACAATAACATGTTCTACTCTCATACAACAAAATTGAAGCTGATATAGTTAAGGAAAATTCATGGACTCACATCTATAATATGATCAAGGATGGAAGGTACTGCTGGTTATAAGTGAAGGTAGGACCCAGCTGATGCCTGCTTCTGTAATCAAATTTGCAACAAGCTCAGGAGCATAAACATCAAAACATTAGGCAAAACTTGTCAAAATAGAAAGAGAATACTACTGATGAACATATAAAAAAAGAAGAGCAATATTGCATCATGACACTGCACATGCTTCAATGTAGATTAAATACTGTAATTTTAACGAATTTCTCTCGTTGTCTCGTCGGTTTGTAGTTGATAAAAACCAAACAGGCGACAGCATAAAACCAATGAGAAAAGTTAAAATGCTTCGATCTAATCAAAAGCTCCATAAATTTTAGAATAGATGGATGGCGAGTTGCACTCCTTTGCAGCTGAACATAAAATGTTACCATTAGCAAAGCACTTAGTATTAATTTTGCCTAGTTCCTTCATGCAATTTAATTTATAAAGAGATTTATCTAATTTATAGTGGACGGGTCTTGAGACAATGGTAAGGTTGCTCGTTTGAGACCTACGAGACTAAGGTTTGAGTCACAAAAGCCATCTTCTTAAATATTTAAAGGTATGATCATGTACAATGACCTCCCCAGACCCTACATCGACGAGAGCACTCTTTCTCTTTTATTTATATAATTTACAATAGAAATTGATAATGATTTCAATTTGAATGCTAAAATAGTGTTAGCTTAGAGTTTAAAGGATCTACAACCATCTCTATATCCTCTTTATAAGGACCACATGTCAACATTATAGGCCTTTGTTAGAATAAGGTCAAGAGTCACGGAATTGGTATTATCATCTCTCAACAAGAACAGATAGATATTGAATGAAGATTTTAAACAATGCAAAGTAATATTCAATCAATGGTCACTTAGAACCCTAGCGCTCCTGTCAAATGTGCTTCGTTGCTCCTATGGTTACAGACATCTTACCAAGGATGAAGAGATAGCTCGACCTGTTAGATAAATTACATTCATGTCGAAGTCAATCAGATCATGACCCTGCTTGCTGTACTGACACCTCATGCCCTATTAATCGTACTACACAAACGACCGACACGGCAAGAAAGAGTACCTTAGCCGGTGAAGGGTTTCGGTTTCCATAAGACATCCACAACCTTGCTTCGACCTTCACGATCATGTCCTTCTCTTGGTGCGTCAAGCATTCCAGTGCGGTAACCCCTTCCAACATCGGCGAGCACAACCTCACATCAGAAGCTGCAATCGGAAACAGGGAGAACGAGATATAGATCGATCTTAGAAGCCTAAAAGGGAAACAAGGAGAACAAAACAAGAAAGAAACAGAGTTACCGCCGAACCATGAGGAATCTCCCTCAGGACTAGGCATCGGGCGATTGTCCAACGCCCCAGTCGGTCGCCATGTCGAGGCAACAGGAGCGGTCGATCAGAGAAGACCATCGCCTCCGTGATCTGTGTGCTTGGATCGGGATGGCGGCTTCTTGTTTCAGAGAGGATTTGGGAGTCGAGGGTTCAGGTTTGGGAAGGGGATACGGAAAGGAAGAAACCGCCGAGGAAGAACCCGTGTTGTGTGCAGCGCTCGACAGACCGCTTTATGTCGCCTCCCAAATCTTCGGCCTTTTAGGCGGTTCTTTAAAGTTAAACTACCGAAAAATATGAACTTCCCGGATTGCCCTCCAGCTTAAGCTTTTAATCTCTGATTCACCAGGCAATCGAGATCCGACGTGGCTGCCTCCACCCGGGTCCGGCAGCCCATGGGCTTTACAAGACCAACCGGTGACGATGAGGAGATGGCTGTCCTAAACATTTAAGCCACGGCCCACTTTCTTTTCTATATGATCTTGGGGTGAATTCTAGAAAAAAAAAAAAATCTCATTTTGGATTTTTCTGGAAAGTATCCTCATTTTTTAAAATATATTTTTTATCTAAAATATAAAATATTCTTTTCCCTCTTTTTTTTTCCTATGGATCGTCTATAGGGTTTACACTGTGTTATAGTATTTTCAATAATGTCAAAAAATATTAAAGCGTAATATAAAAATACTGTAGCACAGTGTTTTTCGATATATTTTATAAAATGCTATATTATATTGATTTTATTCTATGTTATAGTGTTTTTATATAAATTTTATATATTTCTATACTATGTTATATTATTTTCAATAAAATCAAACAAATTCCGTAACATAGTGTTTATTTTGCATTGCTGAAGTACCAGCATTTTCGTACTATATTATAATATTTTTATATTATAAAGTTACAATGCTTGTGTACTATATTATTTTTTTTAATATTGTTAAAAATACTTTAATGTAAAAGCATAGTAACTAGATCAATTCATATGATAAAGAAGGAAACAAAAAAGATAAATGATGAGCGAAATTTTAGAAAAAGTCTTTACTTTTCAAAAAATTTCTTATAGAGCACTACTATTTAAAAAAAATTAAATAATATTTTTTAAATAATCATTCTATCCTTCTGTCGATTACCCACCTTTGCCCTGCCTCTGTCTACCCTAGCCTATCGATCATTATTTTTATTGTCACTTTTGCTGAAACCTAACAGCTTGTAGTGATAGTGCTTGCTTGAAACCGATGAAGAAGGGCTATGGGCAGTGGCAAGATGACAAAGATAATAATGATCTGATGAAAAAATAGATAAAATAATCTTTCCATAAGATCAGAGTGCTATTTCATAACCTTTCAAAATAGAGGTGCTCTACGAAAAATTTTAAAAAGTAAAGACTTTTTTCATAATTCACCTATAAATGATTACAAGTGTTTTAGGTAACACAGAAATCAAAAAAAAAAAAGAAGAATTCTGAAAGTGAGTGGCACTTATCAGGGAAAATTAAAAAACGTAACTGTTTGAGGAATTCGACCAATGTTATTTTAGTGTTCAAAAGTTGAAGTCAATGATATGGTAAATATTCCCAATATATTAAAATTATAAATATGGTTAAAGACCAAATTCTTTCAAATCAAATCTGATAAAAAAAAAATATTTCCCTTTTTCTTCATAGTTAGAGTTATTACACTGTAAATAGAGGTTTCTTCGATTAAAATCTAAGTTATTTAATATCTTACTTTCATTTTAATCATTTATTAGCAAGGGACTTATTGATTATATTGCCCAAAATATTCATGAGAATATTCTCTCTCTAAAATTAGGTACAAAACATCATCATCTTCATATAAAATGATGTTAAAATCGAAAATATAGATCCACAAAAATTGATCTTGGGACTAATTTGAGCATCAGATGAATCGACTCAAGAAACCTTTTTCGATTTTGATCTTTGTGCAAGTAACATATTAGGAACATAATATTTCTATCTCTAGAGAAGATGGTTTCCACCTCGAATAACTATATACATATAGATCAGGATCATATTGGATTGGCAAGGATGTCATATTTTTTTCCAACAACATACAGAAGCATCAACTTAATGGTTATGGTCAATTAAAAAAAGTCATGATGAAAAAAAGAAAAAGAAAAAGAGGTGAGCACTATACATTTTGACACTGAAATTTCACATTTTTATCGTTTAATTTTCATGACTTATATCACAATTCTGCCTATATTTTTCATCGTAAGGATTCATGTGCCCTGAAACAAAAGCCAAGAATTTATTAGGCTAAATCCTTCTCTTGCATCTCTCCTCGGAAAGAGACGAAGAGTTTGATTTCCATCTTTACAAGCTGCAATGTCTTCTCACTGTTAGATGGATGATGACATTTGGTGAGCTTTATGTGCTTGAATGTGATCATGATGTCTCTTAGAAAAAAAAAAACTATCCAATAATTGATGTCCTTTCAGAACCCAAGGAGTCATATTGTTGCTTAGGGCAATACAAACAATTCAAATGCTTCCCTAATGACTACTAAATGACATGGAAGCTTCATTTAATACAAACATGCTTTAAACAAATCTGCAAAGCCTTCATCCCTTTTCTGTGTCTCGCTTCCCCTATTCTAATGAAAGCATCCGGTCACTGTCATCTGATACTTGCCATCTTTAATTCATCGCCGATCTTTCCATATGCCAAAAAGCCTTCTTTTGGTGCCATGGCAACATTCTGACTCCACCCTTCTTCACTACCCAACATGAGAATCCAATCACCGGGAAAAGGCTCACCATTAGAAGTCAGAAAACTTTGCATCTGCAGTCCTTTAGATAACAAGACTACAAATGATCCTTGTTGCAGACTTTGAATCACTGGGAGGACATGCACATCATCAGGTCTAATGTTTTGGCAAAGATGCAATGATGTGCTACCAAACTGGAAGGTGAACATGGCCTCTCCGGGATGTACTTCCTTCAGTATGTGACTGGATTAATTTAAGAACCTTATCTAGTTCTTAGAAATAAAATATATTTTAGGTGTTCTAGCACAACCTTGTCGACAATTATAAGATGAATCCAAGCCTTCACTATCTATCTATCCTCTTCTATATTGAATATGAACCTGTGAATCAATCTGTTTTAGCTGCCTACAAATTATGATTAATGCTGCTAAACAAAAGACTGTTTTGTATGATGATGATGATGATCATAATACTGCAAACAACTGAGGCAGGTTTACATGAGAAACAACAATTTCTGACTTGTGATAAGGGTGAGAGGGGTGCATTTGATTATTGCAAACCTGTCATTTGTGCTCCCTTGACTTGATAGAAAATGATGTGGTGTGCCTCATTGTTGATAACTGTTGGTGTTGGTAATCTTTTAATGCAGGAGTTCATAGATCTCAAAGCAATACTAATCTTCTCACTTGATCGGATCACATCTGCAATGAGATGGCCGTCCTCTCGCATACAGCTAGCTAGATTGAGAATAGAATATGATGCAAAGGATTAATTCTCGTCTTGGATTACTTACTTGTTTATAATGTCCTCCTTGAGATAGCAAGAAGAGTGTTGATAGCTGTAATGATAGTATTTTTTAGGTCCAAGTGATAATATTTTTCCCATCTTATTCCACCACCAGCTGAAGGAAATATTTCATAAGGTCGATACATACATACTTCTCTGACGTGAGGGTTTGCAGTGCATGGAAACCCACGTAGAGGAGAGAGAGAGAGAGAGAGAGAGAGAGAGAGAGAGAGAGAGAGAGAGGTGCTGTTGTTGGCCATCGTCTTTATCCTCGAACATGACCTGAGGAACACCAAACCAAACCCTAATCTTCTTTTCCTAAAAATATAAAATAAACAAATTAAGTGTTCCAAGTGCTTTTGTTAGACTTTGTTTTTGGAGCTTCTTTTTTTTTTTTGCTGACTTTTCATTACAAGAAAGTAAAATAGAAAACAATGTCGAAGTTTCCAAAGTGGAAAAATTGACCTTTTTTTTGTTGGATATAATTCTCATACAATATCTGTTCATATTGTCGTTAATTATCATCATTATAGACTAAAAGAGCAAAATAAAAGAAAATGCCAGCATGGTTGATGACTCCAAAGAGATTCTCCATTGCCAGATTTGTTCTCTTGCATTCTCTCTCTCTCTCTCTCGCTGCTTCTTTATGTTCTTGAGGGAAGGCCCACCTCGTTAGGATCAACCTACCCTTTTCCCAGCTATATTAATGGCCGAAACGTGGTTCCACCTTCTTCCAGCCTCTTGTCTCGATCCGACAAACAGAGAGAGAGAGAGAGAGAGAGAGAGAGAGCTGACAGTCGAGCTTGCTTCTTGTTCGATCTTGATGACCGCAATCTCTCATTTGTTGTGGGCTTTCGGTCTCATTCAAGCCTTCTGCTTCAACAGCTAGTTGAGGACGTTATGCTTGCCTTGTCGTCGAAGCCTCGTGGAATATGGGGGACAGTAATCCTGCAAACACACAGCTTTCGGTCTCTAGAACAACGTCCGCGGCTTGCCTGCCTTCGCTTTCAGGATTCTTGTGGATCAAGAATGAGTGAATGAGTTGTTCTGGTGATCAAAGATCTAATCTTTCTCGGGAATTCCAATCGTTCTTGTAGCGGTCTGCAATGAATCTCCAGGCGAATGATCTTTATGACCTCTGTTTTGGATCGTTAGGCAACGCTCCGTTTGAGGCTCCCGACCTTTCTTACAAGGCGCCCGCTTTCTTGGGGTGTTGTTTTCCTGTGGCAAGGCATCCCTTCTCTTCTCATGCACCGTGGCGAGGTTTCATGCCGCCTGATCTGCCCACTCCTGCTTCGTGCTGTGTTGGATCGTCTCCTGCCGCCTTCTATGCTGCTGAGCAAATGATGGGCTTGCCTCAGCTCGACTACCGATCCATCTCTAAACCGACAAGGACTTCCTCGGAAGCTTGGTCGTCGAACAAGCCTGCAACGCCATTCTTCGAGCAAGACGGTCTTAGGTGTCGGTCAAGGGATGATCCCTTGGACTCTGTCTTGAATCTTCGGATGCTGCAATGCAGAGTTCCAAGCTCCGGAGATGATTTCAGTAAGTTTCTACGTGAAGATCCCCAGCCTCATCCGGGGAGCAGACAGGCAGGTTGGAGAGCCGCAAGTCCACCTCTGGTCATTCATGATCCCTCTGTACGTATCTCTACCTCTTGTTTTCTGTTCTGTCCTCCTCTTCGTGCTTGTTTGGTATTGGTTCACGCAGCGCACATAACCTGCTTGATTACTTGTCGGTTCTCCCTCCAAGGTCGGATGCGGTCCACCAAGCTCCTCGATGGAAAAGCAGAACTCTCAGCTTCACACAGAGAAGCGACTGCCGAAGGCTTCGTCGACTGCTCCCGGCACGGCTCTCTGCAACAAAACGCGAATAAGGTGGACGCAGGATCTCCACGAGCGGTTTGTGGAGTGTGCGAATCGCCTCGGAGGAGCCGAGAGTAAGTAATTTGATCTGATTACCTGTTCTACAAGGTAGAATTTGGTTTAGACTTCTCCTCGGATCCTAAACCATCATCATTCTCGTGTTTTCCTGTGGGTTTGCTTGCAGAAGCAACTCCAAAGGGAATTCTGAAGCTGATGAATTCAGCTGGGTTAACCATATACCATGTCAAGAGCCATCTGCAGGTAATCCTAAACTTGAGCAGGGAATAGTTTGATGCATCGTAGTCTGCAGTTTCAAGCTGAGATGGTTTGTCTTGCAGAAATATAGGATTGCCAAGCACATGCCAGAACATGCAGAAGGTAAACTCTTCTTCTGTAGGAATCTTTCGCCGAAACCATAACCTGTTGTTTGAACTTCTATGAAGCAAATTAAGAATTTACATTAGCGTATGAAAAAAAAGGAGAAATGTTGAAGATGGAAACATGGCCTGCAAATGTGTTGTTTGGCAACACCATGAATGCTGCCATAGATTGATTTCTTGAAGAAAATATAATTTGCCCATATCGTGCATGCTCGTGAAGATGCTCATACTCTTCACTGTTTATGCGTGATGTGCCCTTATTAGCTACTTTGTGTCCGTCTCTGAATGTTGCAGGCAAGCATGAAAGAAGAGCTGCTGCCAATGTTGCAGAACTCGATCCGAAAATGTAATTTCTGATTGATATCTTATGCACAAAACGAATCAATTGGCTGCAGTAGCATCTTTCGCTTATCAGAGGCTACCATTCTGTTGCAGTGGCTTGCAGTTTACAGAAGCATTGAAGCTTCAGCTAGACGTCCAAATACGTCTTCATGAGCAGCTGGAGGTGCGATGCTCTTCCTGCTTATTATGATGCTGATTGGCGTCCTCATGCTGAATCATAAGTTCTGTCTTGTCTTATTTTTCTTGAGTAGATTCAAAAGAAGCTGCAGTTGAGCATAGAGGCACAGAGTAAGAAGCTGCAGCAGATACTTGAAGAGCAAGCCAAAAGCAATAAAAGTCATGTGCAGCCCGAAAACATGGATGTCTCGTCTGCGGGAGATAGTCCTGCAGAAAGGTTCGACGATGCTCGACTATTACACCAAGTTTCCATCGAAGATTAGTTAGCTTTAAGATGCAGCACACAGTTCCATTTCAAGTGTTTTGCACAGGCTCACCAGCTTTGAAGATTCCTCAAGTCGGTCCCCTAACAGGAACTTAAGATGAAATTTTTGTCCGATAAATTCTTGTCGAATGGATGCTTGGTGTAATATGATCAATTTCTTCCAACCCTCAGTGTGTTCACTTAGCTTTTCCACGCTTTTGGTACAAGAAAGGGATCGAAGACTTCGAATCCCATATGGTCACCACTGTTTGAATTAATGATAGAGGAATCTTTCTTGGATATAGAAGAATGATAGTCCTCTGAGGTCCTTCAGCTGGTTCTCAGATAACTTTTGACCATAATAAAAGCTCTTATTTTGTTCTTGCAAAGACTTTTCGCCTTTCCTATCCATTCCAACAAATATTAAAGATCAAAAGGTTTCCTTTACACCTATGATGAGCACTTATAATATCATGTACTAAGTAAGTTGGCCTAGTAATGTTGTATTATGGCTGGTGGCACTGGATAAACTACCGATCTGAAACTGCATGGTGTGCAGGGTAGTCCATTAGTACCTCAAATTGAGTTGGCCTAATGCCAATTTGCTGCAACTGGCTTACAATAGTCAACAAGAAATGACTTGGATGATAAATGGACCAGAGATTATTCATTCAGAGCACCTAATTCCCAAAAAGCACAGTTAGCCTGACACTGAAATGCTCAGGTTTGTATTCAAAATCTGGGATGGAAATGTTTGGTAGCAAGCTTACAAGACAGTTTAAGAAAAATTTCCGGAGATGGGCCTTCAATGTTGTATGAAACACACGACTGCTTCAGTGCTCCAGGGTGCTTAAGCAATACATTATGCTTTGTTGACACGAATCTTCTGCCCTTCCAACATCTGAAAAGACCAAGTATTAGAGAAAAAAGACAAACTCCAGCCACATAGGATGGTTGTTCTTGAGTCAATTACATGTTATTCAAAATGTGTCGCATTAGGAGGAAAGATATGGTTCAAGCAAAACCACACCCTAATAATCTACTCAAGTATATCTCTTCAAAAGCAAAGGGCATGTGTTGAATGATAGGTTGTGCTAGGGAGAAGCTTGTTATGAGCTATATACTAATGAAGAACCGAATATGAGATTATTAGGGTTTCCCATAGAAGTGGTTCCAAGTGAACTGTACATTGCTGAGAAGAATCAGCTGGGTAAAGAACCGAATATGAGCTGGAGAATCAGCTGGGTAAAGAACCGAAGAAGAATCAGCTGGAGAAGCTTGTTATGAGCTATATACTAATGAAGAACCGAATATGAGATTATTAGGGTTTCCCATAGAGGTGGTTCCAAGTGAACTGTACATTGCTGAGAAGAATCAGCTGGGTAAATTAAAGATTAACCAACTCTTTAGCTGCCCAACTAATACATTAGTGATAAAATCATATCAGCAAGATGGAAAGAAAGTAATGTTCTGAGACTTCTAAATGTTGCAAACAGAAACACATAAGCAGAAAGGAATTGGAATCACACACAACACCTAAATGAACAAGTGTCCTCTCATAAGATAATAGAAGCTTCAAATGCTACTAAACTATGGAATTGAAATTTGATTCCTTTAAAGCTATTGAAATAGGGCAATGGTTTTGCTAGTTGGTTATAGTTGATACAGAATGAAGAAGACGTACTACAAGTGGTTCTTTTCTCAAAATGTAGCACAACTAATATTAAGAACAAGATGTAGCACAACTTACTGCATTGTTGAATGATGCAATAGCAGCCTCCACTTCGTCATCAGAGGAAAATGATACAAAGCCAAAGCCACTGGACTTCGAAGTTCCTGGAACTCGGGATACTTTTGCACCAAGAACCTTTCCCTTTTCAGAGAAGAACTTGCTGAGTACATCAGTGGTAACTGTCTTCGCAAGATTGCCTACGTAAGCCTTGTGTGGACTGTCAACAAACGTTGATTCTTCAGCTTGGAGAAGGGATAAATCAACGGTTGTCAAAGGTTTCTCTGTCACGTTTACTTTGATTTTCCGACCTCCAACTTCCTGACACCAGGTTGCATTTAATGTTTGAACTCAAACATGTCGTTATAGCAAATGAATGTAAACCAAATGCCCCAAATATCAACTAAAAAGTGTCCCATATCTGATGGTCCATAAAGTGGCACAAACAAAGGAACCCCACAAACTTACAGTGTCATTGAGCTTTTCAATAGCTGCATTTGCATCCTCTACAGAGTTCATTGTCACAAATGCAAAACGCCGGCTCCTTCCAGAATATTTATCATACATAACCTGAAAGAGAAAACACATGACATATTAGATTCTCCTAGAATCTGATTAGGCATACATAACATGGTTTTAGAGAAAACAAGGAACCGAACCTTCTGCCCATGATCAACTTACAGGTTAAAGTCAGTTATTACAGTGACGATATTATGAGCATGCCGAAAGAATTTGCAGGCCATCGCTTATGAAACATTTGAGGCAGCTTTCATTCATGGAACAGAGTGTTTATTAAAGCACTAGTTCTAGCTCTCCAATTCGCGACTAGGTAGGGTGAAAGCAGCGGTTTCGCTACCAAACACAGCTCTTATTGATTTTTTTTACATAGTACAGGACGGAGGAATTCCAAATTAAACTCGGTATATCACGAAGCTGTAGAGCTAAAATAGGAAGAAAGAAATCCAGAGAAGTAAAAACTCTCAGTGTAGAATGTCGCAGGCAATCAACTTCAAACATCCAAGCAGAGAATTCAGAGTATCATCACGTCTGTTAAAAGTTTAAATATACGAAAACAAATCAACAACACAGTTCACCCAATAATTGTTGCCAAATCCCCTCCAAGATAGAAGCTTTATGACCTACGACCAATTGAAGTTCTCAAGTTCTAAGGGGAAACAATTACAAAAAAGAAGGAAAAAGTGGGTCATAATACCTCGGCCTTCTCCACAGATCCATGTTCCGCAAACATCTTGGTCAACTCCTCATTGTCCAGGGTCCTTGGGATGTTCCCCACGTAGAGCCTCCGCGCGGCTTCCGGCTCAGCCGTTACGGTGGAATCCACGGCCGAGATGGAAAAAGTTCTCCTCCTGCGGACAGAGCAAGAAGCAGAAGAGGACAAAGAGAAGGAGGAAAATGATCGGTAGCTCGCAGGAGAAGCTCCGGCAACGAGCCAGGCTGATGCTTTGGGGATTCCGCAGCATTCCCTAGGGTTATGGTAGAGATTGGGCGACAAGAACGACGAGATCACCGCCATTCCGTCCAGAGAACGAAGAAACAAGGAAATTGAGGTGTAGGGTTTATACCAAAGAGCGACTTAGGGTTTTGGGGGCGGGCGAAGGAAGAGGGGCGAAGCATGGAAAGAGATGAGGAGCGTTATCTGCTTTAAACGGTGACAACGGTGGGAGAGAGGGGTGATGGCGACTGCGTTCACATGTTCCTGAGGCACATCGGAATGCCACAACATTGTTTCGGGCCATCAAAGACGAAGGCCCATGTGAGACTTAGCACAGCCCAAGTCAAACCAATGTCAACGAGCAGCGCAAGCCGCCGTACCTCCAAGTCAAATCTTACAATCTTTCTCGTTCGCAGTTTCATCAGAATTAAGTTATCCCTCATCCATTAAACGAGGCAAACACAACTTCACTTGCAATATATCCAATCATCAGTACTTGTCCTTGTGAAAACACTGACAAACTCGGAATTTTGCTACAATGGATCCACGGAAAGCCGTTGACTGACAATTCTACAACCACATCTAGAAGTCAAAGCTGCAAGCTGCAATGCTACATTTACAGTCTGAGAGCTCCTTTATTACTTCGGTTCTACACTTCAATCTGTAATAGTTGTTACCTGGGGATGTTTCTTCAAGGCAGAGGGCCTGTTCTTTATGTACAGAGATGAGAAGAACATGAAGGCCAAGGTCAGACCCAGTTCCTGGTATTTGAGAAGTTGTGGAATCTGAAGGACACGTCTCCGGCAGTGTCCCTTGTGAGACCGCCCTCGGCACCGCCTCGGTAGACCAAATCCTGCAGCACTTTATCCACTGGGGGTGGTGGCACAAAAGACGATGTCGGTGACAGCTCAAATGGCAGCGACAATGGTGTCGTTGCTTCTGATCTCTTGGCCACGCTCGTCGGACTGGAAGGAGGCGTCTCCCACATGAGCAGGTGGAGTAAAATGGGCTTCAGCGCGTGTCGGTGCAGTGATAGCTTCTGGCTGAGGGAGACCGTGTCGAAGCACCTGATGGCTCCTGATGTGGACACCATCCACGGAAGCACCTTCTCGTCCCCGACCCTTGAGATCACTAGTAGCTTTGAAGCTTCCGAAGCTTCTTTGAAGAGTTCTTTGAGCCCCGACCGAGCTGCAGCAACTCCTGAGTTGTTATCATCCGTTACGGACGATATGTAGATAAAACCCTGTAAAAAATACTATTGTCTTTCAGAACAAATTTAGGATCTTGAAGCTATGACATGTTTGAAGGCATGAGAAACATTTGCTGAAGAAAATGGCAGTAACATTTGGAAGACTTAGGGTCCATAAATTCTGTCTAGATTCAACCAATTCTAGCGAAAGGGATGAATGATATTAGGAAAGTTAAGGAACGAGCAACCAACAAGACAAATCCAACAATTGAATTTGTTGAAAGGTGTTAAAGAAAACCTCTTCAGTGCGACTAATCGCAAAACCAAGCTTCGTATCGCCTTCTTGTAGCATAATTTCCAATGGAATCTCCCCTGCCTTTGGAGTGTACCAAAGCCTAACAGCTCTCACCACCCCAATGTCCACTCCATGGTAATCCTCAAATCCATAGAGGCTGACATTTGCCAAGTTTGAGAGGTCAGCCAGTGACCCCATGTTTACCGTAGATGAAGCCGTCTCTCCTGAGATCTGTCACGACAAAATTAGAATTACTTTCGTTTTACAAACAGAAGAGCTCAAAGAAGACCAGCGAAGAGAACAACATTCGGCATCTGGAGCTTGTTCTCAGATTACCTTAGTAAGCAGGGCCTCAGTTTGGAGGCTGCTGAAGGCAATGGGGACCCCTGATGCCTGCGAGGAGTTGAACCATGCATTGGCTCGGGATAAGGTGTCCTCGAGAGAGCTATAGCGGGTGCCTGAAGGATCTGATGCTTTGGGGAGGATGAGCATGGAAAGAAAACAGCTTGAGTTTGAGGTGCGCAATGACTCCCTCATCTTCTTCTCCCATGGATACGAGACATAACCATCCTGGACTTGCATGTTGCTCAGCACACACACCACCCTGGAGCTCCTTGACCCTTTTCAGAAACCGGCCAGTACAAAAACCATTAGATTGAGAAAGACGAAACCCGATCCGGCAGCATCCTTTGCCAGCTCTTTCAAATAGCCATATCAAAATAAGCTATTAACTTAATGCTACCTTCTTAAAGGCACTAATTTAACATTAATCCCAGTGAAGCTAAGCTATAATGCATCTTCTTCAAAGCAATCTACGGATACAGCAGGGATCTTAACTGCCGATAAGAACTTAAGCATCTACTCATGTGGATTGATTCCACACAAATCCTAGAAATATTTAATTGCGACCACATTATGTTTTGTGTGCTTGGAAGATGCACAATGTTTATTCTAACACTTTGGGGACTGGATCTAGAATCTGAATTCCCCAGGGCAACATTTCTCGCAATCTCCAAGAAGTGGCATGCGAGTGGTTCCCTAGAATACCGTCCATGACCCATTGCTTTCTTCAAAACAAATCTTATTAAAAAATCATCCCTGTGGATGTGACCTAGAAGCCAAATTTTATTTGACATTAGACTAACAACAGTACATGCGGAGAACTGGAAAAAAAATGAATCAGACAAATTTTTTGCTGTTGAATAGAATCTAGTACAGTGGAGCATCTGCTTCTGTAAAGGCCAAACGACATATATAAACAAAGAAGGTGATAAACCTTCATTTCACCCTGCAAGTTCACATAAGCATATTTACAGAGCAAAATACTGGTTCCATCCGTCATGACAAATTTCACGAGGTCTCAATACATAAATTTAGTGTCCCAGAAGCTGATTACAAAATAATTACATTATTCTTACAAAGGGATCCCAGCCCAATTCCTTTGGATTTAAAAAAGAAAACTCCAAAAATCATATAGACATCCACTAGATACCTCAAGTCTGTATGAAAACTACATAAACATTCTCAGCCAAGAAACCTAATCACTGATCAATTTAAGTACAAGAAATATCTCAATCACAGGTTTGTAAAATTTTACTGACCTACTGAAACAACACAAAAGAAGAACTTTCATCTTCATGTTTTCCAGCCATCAATTGAAAAATAGAGCAATGAAATCAATATTCAACCACAATAGTATTTCGTAATAGGCCAATGAAATCAATACTTAACCACAATAGGTTTGACATACATCCTGAAATCCTCATACCTCTCTATACACAGAAACAGATCTTAAACTTCAAATCGCAAGTTGTGGACTCACCCCTGAAACATTCTATCTATACAAACAAATAATAAATCCAAAAAGGTTCAGAATTAACAATTATATGCTACACAAGGAGAGCTCCTGCAAGAGAAACTTAGTATTTTGTATGCTAATGATCTGCATCTATAATGTTATTCTAAACATTCTTTCCATAAGATCTGTTCTATAAAGATCTGTTCTATGATTGAAGAAGAATGAATGGATTCTTGGAATTTCATTCCCGTTTAACACCAAAAGAAAACACAGTAAAAGAAGGTGAAACTATTGCTTATAGAATTAGCACAGTAGAACTTCATCTTTGCCTCTTGACAATTGCATTAATATGTTGTTCGAAACTTTGGAGGGGCTTATGTGCAAATGAAAGAGGAAGGGAGGAGAAATTAGTTACTCTGCAAGGCGATGCACTCGGACTCGGAGCGGTCGACCAGGCCGACGGCGTAATTGGGGTCGCGTATCGAGCGGAGCAGGTACTGCCGCCGCCCTGCCGGCGGGTGGGGCACGACGCAGGCGTGGAGCTCGACGATGACGGCGCTAGGTTCACCGCCGCCGCCGCGGCGGGCCTTGAGGAGGACGGAAGTGTCGCCGCGCTTGAACGCGGAGTGGAGGTACTTCATGATCCCGGCCCGCCCGCCCTTGAAGGGCGCCTGGACCGGCGGCGAGCCCCCGAAGGTGACCTCCTCCAAGATGTCCCCGGTCTGCAGCGCCGCCGTCTCCCCGCCGGCCCCGCTCCACTCCTCCGCCTTGCTGCCTCCCGCCACGCACTCGATCGCCACCACCGCCGCGCGTCCCCCGCCGTCGGATCGGTCCATTTTCATCACGCCTCTACAGCAAAGCTTCAATCTTTACGGCTCTTCCACCGCCAAAAATCGATCTTTTCTCGAAATCGATGATAAAGTATACCTGTAAGAGCGAAATTTGTAGAAAGATTTGATTTTTTTGTTTTTGCACTCAGATTCTCACGAAGACCGAGAGAGAGAGAGAGAGAGAGAGAGAGAGACAGACAAAGATCGTCGCTCCCCTCCAGAAGCTTTAAAGAGAGGCCCAATTCGCGTGACGAAAGAGAGAGATATTAACTTAAGAACCCCAAAAGTCCTGCAAGGAAAAGGAAGACTTTGACTTTGGAAAAGGCCACCATTGGCCGTCATCCGAGGAAAGATATTAGCGACAGCGACGCTTCCACGCGATATAAATATATTAGAGCGAATTTACGAAAAAATATTCTATTTTAAAAAAAATTCTGATTAACACTTTTTTTTAATTGTTTTTAAAAAATAATATTATTATCCTTATACACTGTCGTCTCTGTCCACCATTGTCACTCTTATCAAACTCATTAAGTTTTGTCAGATTTTATTGTGTTTTGTCCTTATCATTTTGACCCGTGATATAAGTTATCGTTGGGCTTCACTGTATTAACTCATCTTTTTTTTGTCTCATCAAACTCATATTATCTTTATGATCATAATCTTCTCCATATGTGTCTTCCATACGAGCAACGATAATAACAACGAGACATACAAGGATATATTTAGTGAAAATTTATGGAGGTAAAAATAATTAAAAAAATAAAGATGACGATGACGAGTTTGCCAAAGACAAAAGTAAAATGATCAGTAAAAATTTTTGAAAAAAAAAAAGATAAGGGTGACGATGACGAGCTCGCCAAAGACAAAAGTAAAATGATCAGTAAAAATTTTTGAAAACTAGAGATTTCTTTCAAAAATTCGTCCAATATATGATATCACGCCTTGGACACCCATAAACGGAACTTCTACATGTTGGAAACCACGAGAGCCTCCAATCACGGCCGTCCATTGGATGCTGCAAGTGGAATCAAGCACATTTGTCGTCGCAAAGTCAGCATGAGACAACGGTCCGTTCCTCCCTCCTCATTGGTGGACTCCCTCAGACTCCGTAACATTATTGGATTCTGCGCTGCAAATGACACGACATTGGCGACGTCCCATGGGAGGAAACCTCGGATCATTTCTCTATTCCCTGCTTCTTGCATTCTGGTCATCGATGCAGAGGATCTACTGCAAGATTTGGCAGATCTAGCTGCGGCAGTTCTTTAATCCCTGTTCACCTTCGTTGATGCTCTGCTGATGTTCGAGAACAGCATTACTGCTGGTGTGGTTGCTTGGACACTTCTGCCCCTGTTACTGACATAAGATGACTTCCAGTTTTGAGCTTCTGATACATGATTAGAATATGTACTTGTCCTCCAACTCCCATTACATTTAATAGCTTTTGCAACTTCACTGGTAGTCGACGAAAGTTCCCTAGACTTGAGAGTTGAGACACCAATGACAGCTTCTTTCAGAGTCGAGAGCTCAAGATGTGAGTCAAGGATTCAGAATGAGGTGATCCAAGCTTGCTAAAGATCATGATATTGCTGTAAGAATCAAGGATTCCAGGGGAGCTGAATCAGACCCGCTGTTGATTCTAATTTTGTTTCTTTTCTCAATTTCCAACAGCAGGTTGCTTTCAGAAGCAAGGATTGGTGAACTGAATCAGGCCTTCTGTTGATCCTGACATTGATTTCCAACATAATAATCAAGGATTCAAAATCAAATGATTCGAGCCTGCTGCTGATTCTGGCTTGTTTTCTACAATAACAAGTAGCTTTCAGAATCAAAGAATTCAAGATGATGAACTGAATCAGGCCTGCTGTTGATTCTAATCTTTATTTTATGTAACAGCAAACTGCCTTAAAATACATCAACCTCGCATGTTTAAGAAATGGAGCTTAGCATGACATCAGGAATGTCCAATAAAAAAAGACTTCCATGAGCACAACCATTGACGGCCCTCCAGGAGCTCAGTTAGGAGATATGAGAGAGAGAGAGACGAGAAGAAAGTGGATTGGCATGGTAGAAGTAATGGAGGCTCTGGTTTTCATCAGCCCATCACTCTCAATGAAGACCTCAAGAAACAAAGATGGGAAGATGCAACCCACGAGGCTTGATTTATGGGCGGGTAAGTTTCTGCCCACTTTGTCCATTATGGATCATCGATTCAAACTATTTTTGCAACAATTATTCTCATTTACAAACGTTTAGTTGTCTTCCAATAAATTACTCTTTTTTTAGGATAAAAACTGGAAGAACATAAACATATTTCGCCTCTCACCTCATCATAAGAAGGTCAGACTCTCTCCTTCAGAAAATTGGACCTACACAAACAGATTATTAAGATAGACTATATATTTAATAACATTTAGAATGATCATCAAAATCATCTTTAGTATGTCAAAATGACCTTTAGCATTTCATCCAGTGCAAAACAGCTTTAAATCCCTAACAAATATAATAATTTTATTAAAAAAATCTTGAATGATACGTTGTTAACCTACAATTAGAATAAGCATAATCGTATCCTCTTCCGTCATGGCTCAGATCAATGGGCTAATTGATTTATCAATTTCGTATCACTTGAATCAATTATCAAAATATTAAAATTAAAATTAATAATAATAAATTCATCAAATTCTTATAAATTAATTTTAGTTTTAACCACTTCTAATATAAGACTAATTAGAATATTATAATTTCGATAAAACCTTAATATGATGCATATAAGATGTCATTCTAATGGTTCCATAGCGAGTCTTATGACTCCATTTACAAATAACTTTTTTTTATTAGATTGATTCTGATACCAATATATCACGACTTGGGTCTGATGGACTAATCCATCTATCAATTTCGTTTGGTCTAAATTATTAATCAAAATATTTAAATTAAAATTAATAACATTATGTGGCTAATACTTAAATTAAAATTGATAGTATTTTATTCATCAAATCTTAATTAATATTAATTTAATCTATTTTCGATATGAAATTAATCGGAATGTTACACCTCTGCACGAAATGTTTTTTCGTATTTAACATCTTAGTGATGTATCCCATAGGACCTTCGGAAACCTTAGAAGGTTCATCATTAAATGTGATGCAAAATGAGCTACTCACAAACATAAATACATAACTAAATTCCTATATATCATAAATGGACTTGCAAAATATATTACTACACAATTATTGTAATCAAATCAAATATTTGATTTAAGATTTAAATATTATTTCCTTATATGCTAGTATAAAATAGGGAAAGATAATACAATCAAATCAAATATTTGATTTAAGATTTAAATATTATTTCCTTACATGATTTCCTTGTTTGTTATTATAAATTAGGAAATACTTATTAAGCATTTCCAAATAAGATGAGATCATATTTGTCAGTATATTAAATGAAAATAATTTATATTAAATAAATACGAAAATTTAGGAAATTTTCCTTTAATGGAGGTTCACCTCCTCCTATTTAAGGGGATTTCTCTCCTTCCTTCCTCATGAGCGAGAACTCAACAAATGGAGGAGGAGCGAAGTTTCATCTTGCTAAAAAGAGGTAGGTTCTCCCTACTTTTCTTGAAATTAAAGTTTTTGTTTAGATTTTATGTTGAAATTCTTTTATTGATACTAGTTTGAATTAAAACACTTTACCCTGTGGTACCCTTTAAAAGTTTTCATTATAAAATTATATATGTTTTATGATATCAGATTTTTAAGAATGTTATTTCATTTTATTACAATTACCTTCTAATCTTATTCAGATTTAAATATAATATGAGTAGTTCAAAAAAAAAGAGAGAAATTCTTAATCCTTTAGATATTAAAATTTTTATTAGAATATGTTATTTAAAATTTCTATCCTTTTTAGATTTGAAATGTTATTATTTGATCTATTATCAGTAGTGAATACATATTGTTGTAATTCAAAATTATGAAATTGGATTGGATTGGGTTAAAACAACTTACAGGCCAGGCCCCACCCATGGGTCGGGCCCCTAGCCTGAGTTAACTCAAATTTCACCCAATGTGGGCAGTCATGGGCTAAGGTTGGCCCAACCTGGTGTGATGCATGTACAATTATGTACAGTGCACAGGACCGATATTTAGGTCGACTCAACCTAGTCCAATATTATGTAATTATTGGATTTGAGCCCAAATATTGATTGAACTAAACCAGACTTGATTAGCCTAGATCAATTCAGGGTGGTTCTGAATTGATTTAACCTTTCAAGTCAGTTTAACCTAAATTGAACCTAATCTAGTCCAAATTATACTAGTTTAGGGTGGTTCCAGACTAGTTAAATGAGGATCAGAGATCGGTCCAGTTAGGTCCTAGTGAATCGAGTTTGATTAGACCGATTTAACTAGGGTTCAAATCAATTGAGGGCTATTTGGTATTATTGATATTGATATTATTGAAAAGAGATGTTTTGAATGTGTTGTTTTATCCTTAATAGACATGATTAATATGAGATTATATTTCCCTGCCAAGAGTAGGAAGGGCGATTCCCTTCGGGGATTAGCGTGTCGTCAGACGTGACGGCTAGACGGTTCTTCCATCCGCTGTTGGGAGGAACGCATCCCCACTTTGGCGGGTGAGGGACGCCACTCCATCCGCTGTTGGGAGTGTGATATGAGTTTGTCTCCTTTCGCTGTTGGGAGAATCACAAACTCATCCTGTAGGATAAAGTCTCTCCATCTGCTGTTGGGAGAGTGCTCCTTCGGGTATTTGATATACGCCAATGAGATGATGGATTTTTGATTATGTATTTATTTTGAGTTGACTTTTGACGTTCCTACTCAGCGTTGCTGAATTTTCTTTGTTTTTGATTTTGAAACGACCTTTCGCTAGCTTACCTTGAATCGACCCAGTGGAGAGCGGACCTTTCTCTACCGCTAGGTAGAGCCACTTGAATAATTCTCCGAATTAACATCACTATGTTTATGTTTTACTCATGAATTGAGGAAATAAATAGACTGTAATAAATGTTTATGATGATGAATAAAATGATGTTTACTTATTTGGTTCTGTATGTGTGGAAAGATATAATTCTGAAAAAAAAAAAATCAGGATGTGACAATTGTACCTTAGATCTCTCTTTCCTTCTAGACATCCATCGTTCTTCTTAGAAATTGATGTTGCGATCACCATTTCCAATCTTTGAATCGCAGCAGCATTGATTGAAGCTTAGTCGCCATATTTTCGTTATCTCTCGATCATGCAGGCCAGAGTACGTGTCGCAGTCTGATTGACTCTCCTCTACATACGGTGTTTCCCGATGGCCCACCCGCCCGGCCCCCCATAGGAAGCCCCCGTTATCTACGTCTTCGCACCGTATCCCTTGACACCAGACCCCGCGCGTACTGTAGCAGAAGCAGTAGACTCGGGACCGAGCATGGATGACCGCGCCCTCGGTTGATCAGGGCCATCCATCGAGATGGACCCCCTTAAAGTGGACGCTTTGATCTGGTGGAAATGACCGGGCGGGACGGACAGCGTCATAAATGCTTACTGCAGTTATACATGCAACTGGTAAAACTGGTATGCATCCAAAAGCTGTAGGAGATCCGGTGTTAGAAAACGCTGGCGGACGACTTACCCGCAGTGAAACCTGTCCGCACTGCTTTCCCGTATCGATTCGAGAGAGCGACGTGTCGAGGCCTCGGTTAAAGAAAAGCTGTCGGGTATCTTGCGCCCACCGCTTCTCTTCGCGTCCCCACCCCGCCTCATACGGTGGCGAGTACGCCCGCGCCGTATGTTTATACGTGAGCATGACGGCAGCCGTGGGTACACCGGTTCGGGGCCCGCGGTCCCGCCCTTGTCGCCGCCCCCTTCGGAACCGCCGTTCTCGAGATCCCACCGCTCCCCTCCCCGCCACAGTATATGAACACGGAGAAGAAGAGCAGAGAACGGAACAGGGAACAAGAAATAAAGAAAGCCCCGTAATCTCCTACGGACGCATCTTTCTGCACCCTCCTCGTTCTTCGTGTCACTGTTCCCCGTTCCGTTGCGTTTCCCTGAAGTGCCGCGTGCCTGTGCTACACCTAATCCGCGGTGACGTTACCGAGACAATTATATGCCAACCATGTCTACTCAGAAGCAGCTTGTTGAATTTTCTAGTTTGGCAAAGAAACATCATCATTCCACATGAATCTTCAAATGTGGGAAGCTCGTAGCTACTACGAGTCAATCCATCCCTTCGGAGATAAAGGCTTTAAGACAGTTTTCAAGTTGTATTTTGTGTTAATGTGAGCAGAATTTTGATCTGATAGCAAAAAATTATCCTCACCTTTGATGAGATTCTTTTTTGCTACGACTGGCGGTGACCGGACTCTCAACCCCCTTCTAATTTTTAAATACGGTTATCATACGTTCGTTTCAGAGCGCGGCCGTTGAAACCGCCTCAAGAGAAAAAACCAAGAGATAGATGATAAAGGAAAGAGAGAAGAAGAGCTCTTTGACCGCCATAGGCGAGCTCTAGACGACGCCGGTTGCCTCCACTTAGCGCTTTCCCTTTCGTATTATCCTCCCGCTTCGAGGCCTTCCAGGGTGGTTTCCCCCATCGGACGTGCGCCCCGCCGCGCCCCCCCACACACCCACCGCCCCCCCCCCTCATTCCCGAGAGCAGGGGTTTCGATCTGGCGGAACGGGTGAAGGAATCGAGAGGGATCGGTTCGGTTTGTGGATTTCCGGTGGCATTCTGCGGGGGATTCGGCGAATTGGGCTGCGATCGGGTTGGTTTGGAGGGAGTCGATGGGGCCAGCGCGGAGCTCCGGCGTCGGATCCGGGAATTCCGGGGCCTATGCAACGGAAATTGCGGAATCCTTACGCTTCGAGGAGGAGATCCACAGCATTGTCCACCCCGGCTTGGACTCCCCCCCCGCGGCTGGCGGCTCCTTCACTGCGCTCCTCGGCCTCCCAGCGAACCAAGCCGTGGAGCTCCTCCACGAGACGGGCCCCAGTGAGGCCCCCGGCTCTGCCGCGGCCCCCTCCCCTACCGGAGAGCTGTGGCGGCTCCGCCTCGGCGAGCACGCCGCCGGCCCCCTCCACCTTCCGCTTGGCTGCTCCCCCACCTTCCCCTCCAACGTTGCCCTCGTGGAGCGCGCCGCGAGGTTCTCCGTCTTCGCCGCCGAGGATTCACCGGCGTTGAGCTCCGGCGGCGGCCCTTCGCCACGGCTCAAGGCGGAGCCCCCGGACTCCGATTCTCCCCCTACCCTCCCTATCCCTACCGAGAAGACTCAGCGGCTGGCAAAAAGGAAGGAGTGCGAGAAGAGCAAGGTAAACCGAGAACCTCCCCTCTCCCAGTAAGGTAACCTCCTCTTGTCGCTGTGGGGATGATATATTTTCCTCCCTTGGGACGCAGGCGAAGGGACCCGCAAAGAAGAGCAAGAGCGCGGAGGAGAACACTGCCGCAGCAGCGAAGGAGACAGCGGCGGAGAACACCGATGGCGAGACGCTCCCCTATGTTCACGTCCGTGCTCGGCGAGGTCAAGCCACCGATAGCCACAGTTTAGCTGAGAGGGTACTACTGCTTCATTTGTGGCCTAATGATCCATTAATTAATTCCTTTGGCTCATTTATTTATTTAATTTATTGTAGGCGCGGAGGGAAAAAATAAATGCAAGGATGAAGCTTCTCCAAGAATTAGTTCCCGGGTGCAGCAAGGTTGGTCCTTTTCTCATTGCTCCTTTTCTTAATTGACATTTAATTAGTAACTTGTATATATATATATATATATATATATATATATATATATATATATATATATATATATAATGCTTAGTGTGCTAAACTTGCAATATATATTGTGCGTTGATAGCTTCTTATTTATGCCTAGTGGTCTTATGGAGGGGATTGCCTGGAGCCAGATAATTTGGATCTGGTTCGGTCGGTTTCCTTTTGTAAGCGACCTTGTCTGTCCTTCGACTGGGGCCCTTTCTAACTAGGTGCCCTCCCTGTTCGGGTCTGGGTATATCCACTCGTGATCCGACCTGGTAGAGTCGATCGATGTATCGAACTTGTTTACTGACCTTATCCCACAGGTCGGATCTGGATTTTGATCCGATAGTCTTCTGAAGGCCCGTTAGTCTCTCGATGGGGTTAGAACGTGGGTATATTGGGTATGGGGCCGGGAACGAACTTAGTCGGACGGGGGCAATCGAGCGCAAAGTGCGGCTCAATGCTCTAGGTGCCTGTGAACGAAAAGTGACGGTGACGGGGACACGATGTGATTTGGGCGCTTGAGTAGACTTTTGGTATCTTGCGGTTGACACACGTATATTAAAAGAAGCACGTCATCACGCAGAAAGGGGAATCCACTCGATTACTTAAATTCAAGTGCCTAGTGACGAAACCATTTATTATTATTCTGCTAATCAACTTTTGTGCAGACCCACGACAGGGATTGTTGTTAATTGTGATTGAACGACTTTTCTTTCCCAAATCAGAATCAAAAACCAAATTTTGGCTGAAACAAACGACTTAGCTGTTGTGATCTTTTAGAAGTCTCTCTCTCTCTCCCTCTCTCTCTCTCTCTTTTTTTTTTTTTTCATTCTGAGACAGAAAAAAAGGACTTGAGAGTGAACTATCTAATCTGTCTGTCCGTGACGCAGATAACAGGGACGGCTTTGGTGCTGGATGAAATCATCAATCACGTACAGTCCCTTCAAAGGCAAGTTGAGGTACACTACTCGCTCCACCACCAGTATTGTCCCTCGCACAGCTGTATCAGCTGGAATTCACCAAAAAGCCCCTCAGTTGTTTATTATTAGCTTAAGATAAGATAAACGAGCGAAATAATGATGAGATCACCGATTTCTCCACCGTGGTTCGCAGTTCCTGTCGATGAGATTAGCGGCCGTCAACCCGAGGATCGACTTTGGCGGCCTCGACAGCTTTTTATCGGCGGAGGTAACGCCTCGTTCTCCGTTCTGCGCATTATTTTGGTGAATCCCATGTGGAAGGGCTAGAAATATTCTCTTGCGATTTTCCGTTCTCGAAGACTGGAAACGAGTTAGTGTGACCTGAAACGTGGTCGTTGATGACAGTGTGGACCGCTGGCGACGGCTAATGGGAGGGGAGGAGTGGCCTTGGATCCTGCGCTGTGGTCGTCGCACCCGGTAACGGCGAACGGAGCACGTTGGCTGCCGCAGCCGCAAATCCGGCACGTCGATGTCTGGCCAACTCAGCAATCTTCGACGGCGTGGACGAGGGATGGAGCCGCCCATCCGCACGCCCTCCTCAACCCCGGGGCTTCGCTCTTCGGCTACGATCCCGCCAGCTCCGGTAATTCCTGCACAAATTTCCCGTTATTTCATCATCTTATACTT